>CM061134.1:104012234-104052802 GCA_030789695.1 Scilla litardierei | reverse complement strand
ATCCGCAAAAATATCTGTTAGAACCGGGAGATCACCATGTTCAACTTAAATATAAGAGAAAACAAAATTAGACTATAAAAATCGTATCATTTAATAAAAAGATTTATAGCTTCCAGAAAATGTAGAAAACACCCCGGAGCTCAGAATGTCTATTAGAATTGGGAGATCGCCATTTTAAACGAAAAAATAAACGAAGATATGGATAAAATGTAGAAAATAGCACCGAGCTCATAAAAATCCGCAAAAATGTCCGTTGGAACCAGGAAATTTCTATCTTCAACTGAAAAATAAGAGAAGACAAACTTAGGCCAACAATCATCTAATTTAATAAAAAGATCCATATCTTCCGGAAAAATTAGAAAATCACACTGAGGTCGGAATAATCAGCAAACATATCAATTAGAATGGGAAGATCGTCACGTTCAACTTAAATATAAGAGAAGACAAAATTAGGCTATAAAATCTATCATTTATAAAAAAGATTTATATCTTCCAGAAAATGTAGAAAACAGCTCGAAGCTCAGAATGTCTATTAGAATCGGGAGATCGCCGTCTTAAACGAAAAAAATAAATGAAGACAAAATCAGGCCAAAAATCATATCATTTAATAAAAATCTTTATCTTACAGAAAATGTAGAAAAATCGTCCCGAGTTCAGAAAAATCCGAAAAATATATGTTGGAACCGGCAGATCTCCATACTTAACTGAAAAATAAGAGAAGAAAAAATTACGATATTAAAATCATATCATTTAATAAAAAGATCCATATCTTCAGTAAAATAAAGAAAATAGACTTGAGCGAAGAAAAATATTAGAAGACAAAATTAGGCTATAAAAATTATATCATTTAATATAAAGATTCATATTTTACAGAAAATGTATAAAATTGCTCGAAGCTCAGAAAAAAATGGCAAAAAGGTCCGTTCAAACCGGGAGATCTCCATATTCAACGAAAAAAAATAAAAGAATACAAAATTAGGCAATAAAAATCAAATCATATAATAAAAAGATATATCTTTAATAAATTGTAGAAAATAGCCCCGAGCACAGAAAAATAATCAAAAATTTCCGTTGGATCTGGGAGATCGCCAGCTACAACTTAAAAAATAAGAGAATACAAAAATATGTCGAAAAATATTATCATTTAATAAAAAGATCTGTATCTTCTCGAAAATTTAGAAAATATCACCGAGCTTAGAAAAGTACGCAAAAATATCCGTTGGAACCAGGAGATCACCATCTTCAACTGAAAAATAAGAGAAGACAAAATTAGGCTATGAAAACCATATCATTTAATATAAAGATTCATATCTTATAGAAATAGGTAGAAAATATCGTATAGATCAGAAAAATCAGCAAAAATGTCTGTTGGAACCAGGAGTTTACCATCTTCAACAGAAAAAAAATTGGAGAAGACAAAATTAGGACATAAAAATCATATCATTTAATGTAAAGATTCATATCTTACAAAAAATGTAGAAAATAGACCAAAGTTTAGAAAAATCAGCAAAAATTTCTGTTGGAACCGGGGAGATCGAGTTTTCAACTAAAAAAATATGAGAAAACAAAATTAGGTAATAAAAATCATATCATTTAATAAAAAGAGCATTCTAGGTCTCAAACGATCGAAATCGTCGTTCCTGAGCTTTCGATTGTGCTCAACATCGTTTGATACAAAAAAATAAGAGAATTTACTCTTTCATTCAAAACACAAGCAATTACATCCGGCTCTGATTTCTGGGACTGCACAGATTTCGTGGGATTTTTGGAGGAATATATGGACAAATGGAGAGTAAACATTGTTTCAATGCGAAGATGAGGGCAGTCAAGGCCCCAAACGATAAAAACCTTTGGTCCTGAGCTTCGGATAGTTCATCAACATCGTTTTCTACAGAAAAACTACAAGAATTTACTCTTGCATTCAAAACACAAGCAATTGCACACATCTCTGATTTCTGGGAATTGCACGCATGGGAGTTTTGGTGGAATATAAGAACAAATGGAGGGCAAACTTTGTTTCTTGGCAGAGAGGATGTTGTTTCCTCTATTCCCATGAATTTCAATTGGAATTACCCAACGGTTTTCCAAAATAGCAGGTTTGAAGCATTTTTCAGTTTCTGGCTGCCTCTCTCACTCTAATGGATGAAGGAGGGCATTCTAGGTCTCAAACAATCGAAATATTTGTTCCTGAGCTTCGGATAGTGCATCGCCATCGTTTTCTATAGAAAAACTATAAGAATTTACACTTGCATTCAAAACACAAACAATTACACCCATCTTTGATTTTTGGGACTCGCACGGATTTCGTGAGTGTTTTGGTAGAATATAACGACAAATGGAGAGATAACGTTGTTTCTATGCGGAGAGGATGTTGTTTCCTCTATTCCCATGAAATTTCAATTGGAATTACACAACAGTTGACCAAAATAGCAGGTTGGAAGCATTTTTCAGTTTCTGGCTGCCCTAGCTCACTCTAATGGATGAAGGATGGCATTCTAGGTCTCAAACAATCGAAATAATCGTTCCTGAGCTTCGGATAGTGCATCACCATCATTTTCTATAGAAAAACTAAAAGAATTTACTCTTACATTCAAAACACAAGCAATTTCACATGTCTCTGATTTCTGGAAATCGCTTGGATTTCATGGGAGTTTTGGTGGAATATAAGAACAAACGGAGAGCAAAAGTTGTTTCTATGTGGAGAGGATGTTGTTTCCTCTATTCCTATGAAATTTCAATTTGAATTACCCAACGATTGTGCAAAAAATTAGGTTTGAAGCATTTTTCAGTTTCTGGCTGCCCTAGCTCACTCTAATGGATAAAGGAGGGCATTTTAGGCCTCAAACGATCAAATTCTTCTTTCCCGATCTTCGGATAGTGCATCGACAGAAAAACTAATGGATGAAGGAGGGTGATGAGTGCTTATTGTATATAGTTTTTCACTCTTTTTCATGCATGTTTTACACCGTTTCATTCTATATTCCTCCATGTTTTCCCCGTTTCTGTCTCTTCTTTTGCTTTTGTGGCCCTCACATGCTTTGCAGGAAATATGTACCGATTGGGGATCATACGGTAAGATCTTAGCGCAAAGAGGCAAAATGATCGAATCCGATGAGTCAATTGACACAAAGGAGAAGACTTTGTGAGCAACTGCCCTTGATGCGGCCACGTAACCAAGTCCATACGGCTGCATCAAACTGCCAGAGAAACATCAACTATGCGGCCGCATCAATTTCCAGTAAATGGCCGCGTCAGAAGGCTTATAGAGTCAAGAATAAGATTGAAGATCAGATACTTTCGCGGCCCATGTGAACAAAGACAATGCGGTCATGAGTTTACGGCATCCAGAGCATAACGATGCAGCCGCGACAATAGACGACTGCTGCTCGGCACGTTTCTGGCTTCGAGCTTTGGCCAAGTAGTGATTCGGAACCCTGGTGTTCTCAGGGGCGTAATGGATGTCCGAGTATGTGATGAAGTCAGTTCGGGAAGATTGGGATGTATGGCTCTTCGGGAAAGGCCCTCCATGATCGCTTATCCCACGCGCCCCTGACCTCTATAGGGCCAGAAGCAACCGGAACAGAAATCTGAACCTTCTTAGGAGAGCAAGCTAACAGCTAGGGATAGGGATAAACGGAAGCAGAGGCACGTCGTCAAGAAGAAAGGGAGTATAGGCGACACTGTGAACGGTCGCATCTCTATAGACACAACCACATCACTGATCCCTAAGTCCCCCACTCTCATAGGAAATGACGCAATCACGTCGTTTCTTGACGCGGTCGCATCAGACCGTTTTCCTGCAGCTGCTAGGGCAGATCTGGGGCCATTTTGGTCTTTTGGACACGCGTATATAAGCGCCCCTTCATCCTCCTGCGAAAGGAATCCTTCTTTTAGCTTTTTTTCTATTATTTCTAGGGTTTTGGGCAAGTTTGCAAAAATTTTAAACTTTTTTATTTAGTTTTTTTTCATTGTTCTAATTGCTTATTAATGTAATACTCTATCTTTGCTTAATATAAATTTTCTCTCTTTGTTGCTACTACCATGTCTTATCATCTATTGCTTTTATAACTTGAATCCATGGCTTTAGATGCTTACACATTGCTAGAAACTCCTTCTATTGCGATGGGTAATGAGTAGTTTTCATCTAGGGTGATGGGATGAACCCCACTGGATTTGGGCCATGGGTTGAACTAATTAATTGATTTAATTGCTGGGTTAGTTGAGATTGGCGTACATTGGGACGATTATTATCGTCGTAGATTTGACCCCCATCCTTCGGGGTGATCGAATTGGCCGCCGATCAAAAGTCAGGACCGATCCGGGGATCGATTCCTATGACGATCCATACTATCGGTGTGACTGAATGCCAACGTGCCGAGATTAAGAGCTCTTTCAATGTAAGTCTTATCTCTGAACGCCACTGTGAGTGTGAGGAAAATTGGGGATATTCGTCGAGCGTAATGCGCCCACGTACACCGATGCATCGGAGACCACTGACTTCGGTATAGGTTGGGTTGGCCTATCATTGCATCACGACAGCGAGGGATATGACATGACATAATGGAATAACCTATCATACGTCACGACAGTGGGGGATAGGCGAATGCCCTTAGGTCACACGACCTCTCCTGAGTCCCAATGAGCCCGATAACCGGTTGATTATTAGTTTAACCTTAACCCTAGTCAAATGGCGAGGATTCCCCATGCCCTATAGCTTTTACCCGAAAGCTTTTCCCATTCACCAACCAGTCACCATGACTATCGCATAGCTTTCATTCGAAGACCTATAAAACCGATACTTATTAACCGCCTCCTAGTGTTCGACCCGTAAGCGTCTATACACAATCCGTTCGCTACGGTTTTATTAGCATCGTTCCCTCGGGGGACAGGTCAGTTTTTTTGCCCCATTATTGGGGAGGCACGAATTGATATTGGTTTTAGTCTTTGTCGAGAGACTACGTATTTCTTTACCCTATATTCACTTCTCCATTTTTCTTATTTTGCAAGTGTATACAGGTTTGTACATTGAAGTTGGCCACTACGAGAACTGCAATAGCCATTGCAAACAAAATGGACAGCCTGACACAGCATTTAACCCTGCTAAGAATGGGAGCAGCTTCCTTCAATCCAACTGTGTCGGTGAACCATGGTGTATACCACATGCAAGGACACATACATGACCAACATCGACTTGCAATTCACATCTACGACCTTTTTCCTCATCTACCCTACCATCATTGGACGGACTACCCCACCCCTCCACATCAAGATTTATATGTGGACACACCGTATTCTTTCCTGCAATTGACACCACTTGAGAGGATTGTGAGGGATAGTCCAGCTATGGAGACCACCTGCAGCATTGAGTACCAACCTCCACCTGGGAGACTTGATCTTGAGCAAGAACCGATTATTCCTTGGGAGGAGGTACGTATATCATCGAAACATGCTACCGGATTAGTATGATAATGCCATCATTGGAGGAAACCTCCACTTTGGAACCTGCAAGACACAAATGCCACCAAGCTCCTTACCAGGACATTGAACCATCAAGCAACACGAAGCATGTCGAGGTAATGGAGGTATAGGATGTCAACTCCCAGAGGTAGATCTCAAACCTCCTAATTTAACGTATTGCTTCTTAGGGGATAACTCCATGTACCCAGTCATCGTCGATGCCTCATTGTCTAACATGAACTTGACAACCTCATAGCTATCCTAAAAAAAATTAGAAACATTATAGGATACGCAACCAATGATATAAAAGGTCTTAGCCCTGGTAGGTGCACTCATATGATCCTTCTTGAGGATGAGAGTGCCACCTCTATTGAGCTTCAAAGGCGCCTTAACCCCAATATGAAGGAGGTGGTCAAAAAAGAAGTCTTGAAACTACTTGAAGTAGGAATAATCTATCATATCTCTGATAGTATGTGGGTTAGCCCGATCCAGATAGTTCCAAAGAAGGGAGGAATAGCAGTGATTAAGAATGATAAGGATGAGCTCATCCCCACTTGATCTGTCACCGGGTGGAGGATGTGCATCGGCTATAGGAAGCTCAATAAAGCGACCCGAAAAGACCATTACCCTCTCCCCTTCATTGATCAAATGCTGAAGCGTTTAGCCAAGCACTCACACTTTTGCTTCCTAGAGGGTATTCTGGATTCCTCCAAAACCCATCCACCTCGACAACCAGGAAAAGACTACGTTCAGTTCAGTTGTCCCTACGGCACCTTTGCCTACTGAAGAATGCCGTTTGGACTATGCAATGAACCTGCGACATTCCAAAGGTGCATATGACTGCCACATTTTCTGAATTTGTTGAGAATATCATAGAGGTGTTCATGGACGACATCTCCATCTATGGCGCAAGCTATGACACTTGTCTAAAAAATCATACTAGAGTGCTCGAAAGGTGTCAAGAAGTTAATCTAGTTCTCAACTGAGAAAAATGTCATTTCATGGTCCAAGAGGAGGTAGTTCTAGGATACATCATCTCGCCTCATGGAATAGAGGTTGACAAGTCCAAGATTGAAGTTATCGAGAGGTTACCACCTCTCATAAATGTGAGAGGGATTAGGAGCTTCTTGGACACACAGGATTTTCTCGCCTCTTCATTAAAGAATTTTCCAAGATCGCACGACCACTAACCAAATTACAAGCTAAAGATACCCCTTTTATATTCTCTTACAATTGTCATTTAGCTTTTAACAGGTTAAAGAATGATATCACCACTGCACTGATATCCAACCCCACAGACTGGAGCTTATCTTTTGAATTAATGTGTGACGCGAGTGATGTCGTCGTTGGAGCAGTTCTGGGGCAGAGAAAGGACAATAGACTCCACGCCGTATACTATACTAACAAAACCTTGGATGGAGCCCAATGAAATTACACTACTACAGAAAAAGAACTGCTCATTGTCATCTTTGTCATCGAGAAGTTCAGGTCATATATCGTTGGATCTAAGGTCATTATCCACATCGATCATGCCACCCTTAGATTTATGTTAAACAAGACGGATGCCAAACCCCGACAAATCAGATGGATCCTTCTACTTTCGGAATTTGATTTGGAGATCAGAGACAAGAAGGGTGCCGAGAATGTAGTCACAAACTACCTCTAGTGCCTTACATTTGATGACCCAAATCCTCCCATTCCAATAGACGACTCCTTCCCGGATGACTATATCTTTGTCACCGCCCTTGGAGAAACTCCTTGGTTTGCCGATATCATCAATTACATTTCTTGTGGGATCATGCCCTACGACATAAGCTTGCAACAGCTGAAAAGGTTCCTGCATGACATCAGGAGCTATTTTTGGGACGATCAACTCCTCTACAGGACTCACACGATGGAATCATCAGGAGATGTGTCTCGGAGAGTGAGTTGACATCCATAATTTCACACTGTCATAGCTTGCATTGCGGAAGGCACGCTGCATGATGAAGACAGCGACAAAAATCCTCCAATGCGGTTTCTACTGGCCCACACTATTCAAGGATGTAAACAGCTTCATCAAGGAATGCGACAGATGCGAAAGAGTGGGAACATCTCCAGAAGGAATGAAATGCCACAGAATAGTAACCTGGAGATTGAAATATTTGACGTTTGGGGAATAGACTTCATGGGGCCATCCCATCCAGCCTTGGTAACCAATATATTTTGGTCGTGGTAGACTACGTCTCCAAATGGGTTGAAGCCATAGACTCACCGACTAATGACGCCTGTGTAGTCTCCAAGTTCTTCAAGAAGAACATTTTCCCCAGATTTGGAGTTCAAAGAGTTGTGATTAGTGATGGAGGAAAACATTTCGTGCACATCATAGAGTGAATCGAGTGTTATATTATTTCTTTCTCAATATATATCTTTATTCTCTACTTGTCACTTGAGTTCATCCCTTGCAGCTACTTTTCTCGCATCCATTCCCAAAAAATCCATCGCAAAAAAGAAAAAGTTAGCTCCAAAAGTACAAAAAGCCAAAAAGGAGCCAAAGTCCAAAAATACAAAGCAATTAGCTCCTACAAAAATCCAAAAAAAAATGAGAAAAAAGTCCAAAAAGAAAAGGAAAAATATTTCTATATCTCATTGTTGGAGCCACAAAAATACTTTGGAAAACCAAGGCAAACATCCCATTTTCTCCTATCTTTCTCCTTTAGATGCAAAGCCTCAAGCTAAGTTAGGGGGGATGAATTCATTTGACCACATGAGTGAGTACGACAGAGTGGAGTTATGCATGGATGGGAATATTTGATAATGTTGAAACTTAGCGAAACAGTTTAGCTATGAAGACTTCTTATGAATTGATATGAATATGTGAATGTATTGGTTTATTCCATTCTCTATTGCATACTTGGTGTGACTCTTATATGCTTCATTTATAACTTTGGATTGAAAAGTGCATCACTAATATTGTATATTAGATTCTATGAATTGTATGAAGTGGATGTGAATTGATTGTATGAATTTAAAGAATCCCTTTTCTTTGTTCTTAAAAGCTTGCAAGTACCATATTCTTACGAGATATGAAATATTTATAGCATGTGTTTCCTTTTCGGAGTATCGTGATATGTAGCTGGTAGATTGAGATCTGATCGAATAATCAGCGCCTCACTCCACTTCGTATTCTTTTTCTATTTCTTATTTTTATCGCCCGGTGAGCTTCGTATTCGCCTTCCTCGAGGACGAGTAAGAGGTAAGCTTGGGGGATTTTGATGTGCCCATACTTTACATGCATTTACTTCATCATTTCGTATCATATTCGCCTTCCAAAGTTCATATTTTCATATATTATCGTGCTTTTAATGTCATATTCGAGTTTCGTATAGAAATGTGGATTTTTAAGAACTTTGTAGTGAATTGGATCAATTATGGGACATAGACACATCCGACACGTCTGGAGCATAATTGGCAAGGTTCCATGGGTGTTCTTCGAGGTAACGAAGAAGATTGGAGAGTAGAGGAGAAAAGAAAGAGATTTGAGAACCTTAGAAGTAATGGAGTCTGATTTCCCAGACCGAGCTGCTCAGCACTCGATCGAGCTGATACTCTAAAAGCTCCATCGCAACTGGTACACCCTGCTCGATCGAGCAGAGCTCCTACTCAACCGAGCTGATTTCAAACAGAACGACTATTTCAAGCTATTCTCCAGCATTGTACCTCGATCAAGCTAGCATGACGAATTGAATGAGCAGACCTTCTACTTGACCGAGCTAGGCCCAAATAGAGCAGTGTTTTGGAGAGAATTTTAGACTACTGTAGCTCGATCGAGTGGAGGGGCTACACGACCGAGTAGCCCCGTAAAAGCTCAAAGCAGAAGAAGCAGCCAAAGCAGAGCCGTATCACACTCGACCGAGCAGCGCCGCTCGAGCGGAGGGGCTACATGACCGAGTAGCCCTGTAAAAGCCCAAAGAAGAAGAAGAGCCAAAGCGAAGCCATATCACGCTCGACCGAGCGGCGCCGCTACTCGACCGAGTAGGGTGCCACAGCCAGACTGCTTGGTGGGCTCGATTGCCCATGATTCCAGAATTTTATGTGGTCCATACCCCTTGTATTTAAGCACAATCTTAACCTTATTTTAGAGAGCTTGTTATTTTCTTTAGTAGAGTTTTCGAGTTTAGTTTTTAGAGAGAGTTTCATAGCCGTCCTTAATTTGTAGAAGAAAAGGCTTGGATTTTTATTGGATATTTTTGCTTGGAATCTTAAGGTCCTTAATTCTCTGCGATTATCTATCACCCTGCCACGTTTTGGTAATGATTTCTAATCCTCTTAAGATTTATTTGATGTCTTCTATTGCTATGATGAATTCTCTTGCTTTCGCTAAATATTTCATTGCTATTTCTATGATCCATGAGTAGTCTTATCTAGGGCTGATGGATTAGCCCTAGGATCTTAGGATTTAGATGTAAAGGTAGGATTTTTATATTGCCTTGGGTAAAAAGGATGTGTTTTGGTTGATCCAGCCAAGTTTGTAGGAGATCTTATACTGGGATCGTGACCACGATAGTGGCACGCTCGCTTAATGAGTATCTTATGAACTTAATTAGGCACGTTAGTGAATTCAATTAGGGTTCGGGACTATGACAGTGTGACGCACTTTGATGGTTTCCACCGACGTCCTATATTACTAATTGATGACTACGACAATAACATCGATGAGAGCCACCAATTCACAGATCAAAGCTTTGATCTACGATAGTGGTATGAGTAAAGATTTAGAATAGTTAGCGACTGTAATGCACGGATCGTGTGTGAGGCTATCCATGACGGTGGGGCCGAATACGTGATACGTTAGGCGAATGGTACAACGACAGTTGGCCTTGAGTTATACATCTTAGATGCGACAATCTCTTCCTAATAAAGTCAATTCAATGTATGAATTCTCACTTAACATTGATATCTGATGATCATAGTGGTGACTCCTAACGCCCTAGTCGTTTTATATTATTCACAACCTTCTTGAGAGACAGCCGTGATAACCAACTTGAGTACGCCAGCTGACATTGTTCTAAGATCTAGAAAATTCCCAAGTCTATAAGCATCACCTCCCTGTGGGTTCGACATCTTTCTATACTTCAAAGCCTGACACCGTTCACTTTCGGTAATTTCTGGGGGTTAATTTAGGAACGCATCTAGCCATTGGCACTGTTAGCGGGGATTTATCTCCGTGTAGTTTGTGTCATAACTAGGTGGGTTTTGAGGTTAATTCTGGGCGCATCACACTCCTATTTCATCAATGTTCATGATATTTTTGGGTGTTTGTTTGGTCAAATCATACAATTTAAAGTTGTGGGGGTGGACTTAATGGTAACTAATATTCACGTATACCATTGTTTATCCTCAATTATTTGCATAACATTGGCGATTAGTTTCCAGGTCAAAGTGAGAAACTTAAACTTGGCATATGTGGAAATTATTCAGTTCCTAAAGACAATCCATCTGCTGATGATAGTGATTTGCAAGGTGAAATTTGGGCATTGGGTCTAAGAAATCTGTGGCGCTGCAGTTTTGATTCCAAGAGGCCTTCTTATTTTTCATGTGCAAATGTTGGCGAGGTAATACAAGTATATCTAGTTACTTCCCCCATTTTCTTATGTATTCTATTCTATAAGTGAAACCCCCCAGCCTTTTCAAAAATCCCTGCTTCTTTCAATATTTACATTGAAATTATGGATTTAGCTTGTCTCTGCTTTGCATATCACCTATTTATCGAATTGAAACTGATAGATATTTGTTATGGATGTATGTTGAACCATGTTATTGCTTCTTTAACAATTTTATAGATGCTTGTTTTAAACATTAGCCGATAAATATGGCGTTGTCTGTTTGTCATTTTGCCATTTCTCCTTTATTCTGGCTTCTAATTGTGTGCTATGTTGTTGATGGTCCTGGTATCGGCGATCCTCTTCTGCCTTTCGACCAGTCGATGAGTACCAGCAAAATATTGGGAAAATCCCTAGGGCTATTCCAGCATTGGTAAACTTGCTTTAAAAAGAGACTTACCGTGTGAAGAAGAATGCCATTTTGGCCCTCTTTGACCTTCTGTTGTTCCCCAGACACCATCCAAAGATTCTAGCTGCAGGGTCGATACCGTCCATGGCCACTCTGCTGACAGATGAGTGGGATGGCCTCATCAATGACGGTGTCAAAGTTCTAGCAAAGATAGCAGAAGGAAAAGAGGGGACTAAGGCAATCTTAAGGTTGTTTTCAGATATGCTGCCAAGGCTCGTACAGGTACTGCAATCATCGACGACTTGATCTGGGAGAGAGTACTCAATTTTGCTGATGCTAGCTCTCTTCAACACTGGAAGTCCGAAGGTCGTTGTCCAGTTAGAGTGCATACCTTCGTTAATGTCGTCGTTGTATTTCATAATTGCCGGAGGCCATCCTCGGGCCTCTGAGAAGGCAAGATCGCTGGTCAATCACATTCATCAGATATACGATCAAGAATACCATGTTTTGGCTATGACACCAACAGTACAGAACAGTGCAGTTCATGCTCTATAGTATTAGCGAGTGTGTATACACAGATTTCATCTCAACATTTTTAACAGATCTGTAAATCTACAAAATATGTGTAGTGTAACATAGTATACAAACAGTG
Source organism: Scilla litardierei (assembly GCA_030789695.1). NCBI lineage: Eukaryota > Viridiplantae > Streptophyta > Magnoliopsida > Asparagales > Asparagaceae > Scilla > Scilla litardierei. The sequence goes on along the minus strand of CM061134.1, from coordinate 104,040,702 downwards.
TATATTCGTTTGTCAATGTATAATGCATTTTTATTTGTTAGCAAACGGTAGTGGACCCCAATAATTTGTAATTAAATGCTTTGTTCTTATTATTCTTATTGTAGCCCATGAGGGAATGATTCCTCATCGAATCACTGCTAAATATGCCGTTGTCTGTACTAAGCAAGCGATGTCTAAGGTCCCAGATAGATAGAGCTTGTTTAGTACAAGCGATGGACCTTTAACAGTGCTTGTACTAAAGAAGCGTTGTCTATTGCAACCGTAGACAATGCTTGTACTAAACAAGTGCTGTCTAAGGTCCCAGATAGATAGTGCTTGTTTAGTACAAGCGCTGTCTATGGTGGACCTTTAACAACGCTTGTACTAAAGAAGCACTGCCTATTGCGACCTTAGACATCACTTGTTTTTAGTACAAGCGATGTCTATGGTGGACCTTCAACAGCGCTTGTACTAAAGAAGCGCTGCCTATTATGACCTCAGCGCTTGTATTAAACAAGCGATGTCTAAAGTCCCAAATAGATAGCACTTTTTTAGTACAAGCGCTGTCTATGGTGGACCTTTAACAGCTCTTTTACTAAAGAAGCGATGTCTATTGGGACCTTTGACTGCGCTTGTAAAGCGTTATTAAAACCAGACCCCCCTTCAGCCGCGACGAGATAGACATCACGCAGAAGCACTGTTAAAGACTGTATTTAAGCGCTGTTAAAGGTCCCTTTTTAAGTAGTGATTATATCTTAAATAATACAAGAAATAGTTAAGACATAATCTTTCAATTCGCTTTTTCCCAGAAAACAAATGGTAGCATATCTTTTCAAACTCTTGCACGTGTAACTATGGATTCTCCTCCTCCATACCATGGAAGACTGGTAGAATTCGAGTCAAATCAAAAATAAAGTGTAAAAAGTATGCAGAACCATCCATATATTTTTTTGTTTTTTAAGAGAACAAAGATACGAAAATAGAAAAAAAGTCCTAAGCTAGAAGGTGGAGGGATCTCACCAAATATTAATCTCTACGAACTGAAATTGTGGCTCATAAGTACTGTTATCCCTGGCAACGATGCCAAAAACTTGACTCGTCTCAAAATATGTGAGTGCTACTTCCAAGTGTAAGAGATCGAATAAGTAATAATCCTGGTGAGTCTAGGTATCTATCTACGGGACAACTGACCTATAAACCATGAATTTTAGTTTATAAAGAGTACTGAAACGATAAGAAACAACCACCTTTTAGAGATAAAAGCAATGGCGTTGAGGGTTTTAAATAATTAAAAAAATCCTACGATAAGTACGGTGAATTCAATACTAGGGTACCAATATGGAGATATGTGTCGGTTGTGGTTTTGTTAGGGTGTTTGTAATCAATGATTATTAATATCTTTTCTATAACTCAACGTTTCATCCTGCTAAGGCATGAGAACGTCAGAAAGTGTCACGCCCTGCTTCCCAAAACTACGGAGGCGACGCATGACTAAGGCCCGCTTGGGTCGGAGCTGTGAAGCTCGGACCCAATAAGCGTCTGTAGGGGTACCATTCAAAAATTTCAGGTTCTTGCATATATATAATCCGGAACAACAAAAGTACAGAGAGAAAAGGATGCATTCATTTTATGATAGAGATAATATCTAGCATATGACAAGTCTATTAAAGGGAGCCTAAGCATGGCAACAAACTGCAGAAAAAGGAAACTAATAGTGCGATGCACCCAACCTAGGCAGAAAGTAAAGTGGTGCTACTCACCCAGACTGAAAAGTAGTAACCTCTGGAGTCCACAACGGTGGGAAACATCTAAGTCTGGTCCTCGTCAGGTACGTCCTCCAGATCGCCGTCCTCGGGCTCCGCGTACTCCGGTAAGTCTACCTCGTCCACGAACTCCGGCTCGACACCTGACGTACATCACCCAAGAGAAAAGTAACTGTACGCCAAGTAAAGTCTACAAATGAGGGTTAGACTCTACCGCAAGTGTATTGTAATTTAAAGCAATAGTTTACTTGTTGATTAACATGCTGGGGTTATGACAGGGCATCTAAAGAAAGTAAAACAGTGCAGAAAAAAGTAAACACGACAAGCAATTGTCGTAGCGTGTGCTACCGACTACGGGACTAACCTAAACGGGACAAGACAAGATAAGACAAAACAAGACAAGACACGTGTGACTCGAAGGGTTCACACCTTATGGTTCGAGGGGGATCAGACCCTCTCCCTGTGCGCACGCTCAACCCTACCCCACCCAAGTGCACAAGACAAGTCCGTACAAGGGATCACTCACTCTTCTGGTGAGTGCCCTATTGCCCGCAGGCTGTGTATCCGTACAAGGGATCACTCACTCTCTGGTGAGTGCCCTATTGCCCGCAGGCTATGTATCCATATAAGGGATCATTCACTCTCTGGTGAGTGCCATATTGCCCGCAGGCTGTGTATCCGTACAAGGGATCACTCACTCTCTGGTGAGTGCCCTATTGCCCGCAGGCTGTGTATCCATACAAGGGATCACTCACTCTCTGGTGAGTGCCCTATTGCCCGCTGGTTGTATAACATGACACGACACGAAAAGTAAGGAATTGTTCTTCTAGGGGGTCTACACGCACGCACACACAGGAAAACCCTAAGGTCTCAGTTGTTGCTGTTGCACTTAGACTTCGTCGTCAAGTCTAAGCTGTCAAGGGGGTTCCGGGCGCTATCATTTCACTTCCAGTTCTCTTTGTTTACGTTTTAACAGTTATAAGAGTCTATGGCCTAAACACGATCGAAAGTACAAGTGTATACACTTGCTTGCGGTGGCAAGTGCGCCGTCTGTCCGGAGCGTCCCGTCAAAGCATCGTGTCGACGATTGTCCGTCTGAAACAGGATAACGACGATGTCAGATCGTGCTTTTCGTCAGTCCTATTACAGTTTGTTTCTAAATTTGGCGGGACTATCCTAACAGTCAAAAATTCACGTCTTTTGATGATTCGTTCAGTCTAGATCGATGTCTACCCTATGTGCACAGTAATTCAGTTCGTTCGTCGATTTTTCCTACGGTGGACAACGTTTTAAAGATGCAGAAAATAACTTTAGTTCACGTTGACAAATTTTAGATTAGGTTTTATGTTTTGCTACGTGTGGGTTCAACTACATGTTAGGGGAACCAACCTTTTGACGTCGTTCAAAAAGCGGATGTCGGGTCTGAACGGTGATGCGTCGGCGTCGTCTGAAACTCCCCAGCTGTGGATAGCACAGCTAGGCACTTTTGGACAGCGATGTAGTGGCACGAAAATAGCGAGCAAGCGGCGATCTCCCACCCGTTGCGGGTAGCGCAACGTATCTTCTCGACGGCGGTGATGTCGGGTAAAAACACGTGGGTACAGTGATGCACGTGAACTCCGAAGGTCCAAGGGGCTGTCAGTAGTTAACGTAGGTCAGTGAGAGCTGCTTGGCCTGGTGGGTGGACGACGGCACGAGCATACGGTGGTGGGTGGTCGTGAGAAGTCGAAGAGGACAGATTCGTGTAGCATTCGTTGTCGCGCGTCTCAGTGGAAAACCAGCAATGAACAACGTCAAAGGAAAATTGCAGAAGCTAAAGAACTTCAGGAGGAATCCAACGGTGGTGGAGTGGTTGCCGAAAGTGGTTGGAGTGGTCGTGCGCTGGCGTTGAATATCAGCACCCAGATCTGTCAAAAACAGCCAATACGGCTTGTTTTGACGAGTTTTCAAGGAGATCAAGATAAGAGAAGTGAGTAAGGAGGGATGCAGTTGGTAGGGAAACTCGATAGGAGTCCAATGGTGGTAGGGTGGTCACCGGTAGTGGCCGGAGGTGGCCGTGCGATGGGTTTTTTCGGTGATGGAGCAGATCTGTCAAAACTGCCGTTGAGGCGAGTTCGAGAGATGTTTCGAGGGGGTAGAGATGAGGGAAGAGGGTAAGGGGAGTTGGAGATGATCAGGAGGTCAAAGGGGAGTTGAGTGAAGATGGCAACAGCGGCTGGGGGTGGCCGAAAGGCGGCGTCCGACGGCAAACTCCGGCGGCGCCCAGATCTGTGAAAACTGCGGCCTTGGGGTTGTTTAGAGAGGGAAAGGAGAGGAGAGAGAAGAGGGAATGGAGGAGGAGAGATGGCCGACAGCTAGGGGAGGCTACGGGCTGTCGTGGGTGGCTGGAGGAGAAGCAAGGGTGTCTAGGGTTTGGGTTTTGCGTGAGCAACCAATTCGGCCTGGTGTTTGCGTTCTGAAGAGGAGAGTTGCTAAACACATATAGGGTTTGGGGTTATTGAGGGAGAGAGATAAAGATAGGGGGAGTATAGCTTGGAAAAAAGGAAGGTGACAATAGTGGCTGAATCATATCTCCCTCATACGTTGGAGATATTAGGGGGATTTGATTTGGATTCCAATTAAATTTGAATTTGAAAAGGTCAAAGGCTAATGAGGGTTGAAATTTGATTAAGGGAAAAGTCCCACTACGGGCATTGGAAAAATATTCCAAAAATACCGAGACGATCACAGAGACGAGAAGTACATGGATACAGGGTCTGGTTGGGTGCTACACCTACCGAGAAAGATCATAAAATCGAGGACTGAGCGTTGAAGCCAAAAGACCAAAACGCCCTTCCATTCAGAGCTGTTCTGCAAAAGAACGAGCCGTGAAATGACGTCCTCAAAAATTACTATAAAAGTCTATACTTCCATACGGTCACAACAGCATATCACATCGTATAGTCCGGATTCAAGAAGAGGCCAAATAAAATACGCACACGAAAAGAGTCGTACACGCCGAAAATACGAACGGTAGGAAAGCGGCCGTTACATTCTACCCACCTTAGAAATGATTCCGTCCTCGGAATCATTTATACTAATAATGATAATATCTATAAACACTTATACCTACAACTCCCATATCTACACATAATGATCGCTAATCCCATAACTTCAAACATCATTCCTCAATAATCCATCATAACGCGTCTCTCCACTGGATAATGCTACAACTAGAATCACACCCTAGCACTTAACTATAAGTCTACATTATCATCTACCAATCATCAATCATCTCGTCCCCAATATATCATCCATCATATCGACTCATAAATCTATTCTCCATAATCAATGAACTATCAGACCACCTCTATCCTTACCCCTATCATCTAATCTTCTAATTATATAAAAATCCTTCTTCCTAACTATCCATTCATCTCAACATGTCGTGTTACTTCCAATGTCTTCTCACCCCAACCAATAGTCAAATCCTGATGCTTCAAATGCTCTACTCATTTCATGATCACTCTAAATCATATTATCCCTCCATAGCTACTCCTACCTACCACTCGTCCAAGTTTCAGGTCGATTAAGTACTCATTTCACTGTGTATAATTTCATTCATCCAGAGTCCCCATCGAGTCCGTTACATATTGGTATCATTAATAAGGCTTGGACACCTCATCCTTTTCATCCCAAGAAATCTAATCTAATATCCTTGTTATTCAAAACCAACTAATCACCGATACAACATATCTCATCTCACTCTGAGCCTACCCGCAAACATAACCCTATAACAAAATAGCTAGTACTAACAACATCATAATAAAAAAATAACATTTCCGAAGCGGGAAAGAAAAGAAAGAAAGTTTAAGGCCTATGACATATTTTAAAACATTGGGGAAAACGTGTGGAGTTGTGGTAATGGAAGAGGGAAAGAAAAGAAAGAAAGTTTAAGGCCTATGACATATTTTAAAACATTGGGGAAAACGTGTGGAGTTGTGGTAATGGAAGAGGGAAGATAGGTGGGTTGTATCTTGTGGGCTAATTTCCAAAACATTAAAGGTCTGATTTGAGAGGAAACAAAAAAGTTTTGAAACATACATAAGCAGCCAAAAATAAGCTAAACTATAATATGAAAGACTAAGTCTATAGAATTACCTGCAACGACACTATCCCCACATATATAAATACCATCACTCATATAACTCCATAAGTATATCACGGATAACACTAAGTATACATCCAAGACACAAGAGACAATCATTAAGATCCTAAGGGTAGCACACTCATACTGCCCCAAACACTCTACCTATATACATGCACCACGATGACATAACAAACCAAAGGGCCCACTACTAAACTAGAGATGACACATGCAACTACAAGCGCGTCTGCACAAAAGAATGGAAACCAAAGCCAAAAGCGAAACGGAACAAGATCGGAAAGAATGAGTTCAAATAAGGCGAGATGAAGAGATAGATGGTTGTGTGGGACAAAAATATTGCTCAAAATAATTAAATAGATGAAAAAATAACTACGTGTAAAATATGGTATCGCATACTTTTATACTTATTAAAATATGTAGAAAAAGTGAGCAGTTGATAGAAAATTACAATTCAGAAAAAGAGTTAGACTGAGGAATGAAGAGTAGTAGGGTGAGGCAGAGATTTTTTGCAAATGAAAATAGGTTTTTACAAATATTTTTTTTGTTGAAATGTGAGCACGATGAACATAGAAATGACTTAGATAAAAAGAAATTAAAATTCTATTTAGCTTATAAAAATATTCTGAAAGTACGTATGGTAAGTGGTTAAAAAATAAATTTCGTAGTTTTAGAAAAAAGGTGATACATTGAATTTTCAAAATAATAACAAGGTTTTAAAAACTGAAATACAAGAGATACCGGTTAGAAATAATTACAAGATAGTAACTTGAAAATTACGACCAAGGAGGTTTAAAAATCAAAGAAGGAACTTTAATTCAACCGAAAAGCAAGAAATTTTAAATATATAATAAGGGTTTTCAAAGAAGTTAAACTGAGCAAAGAATTTAATAATGAATTTCGAAAATACTTTTAGAGGAAACAGAATTGGCAAAGGGAAAGATTCGAAGGATCAACGATAATCGTTAGGAAGCGATCACATGAATCGGGGCAAAGGAATGAAATCATATAATGAATACGCCTAAGATATGATTCATGAAAGCTACGATGGAACTCTACGGCCGATAACACAAAAGTGTAATGATCAGGAAGATGCTAGAAGTCAGGGGTTCTAATTATTGGACCGTCTAAAGATCAGAACTCACCAGTAAGCTTCCTAATGAACTAGACTGTAATAGAGAGATCTCAGGGAAGGGCACTAAGAGAATCAAGATTACGTTCTGCTGGGCCCGAAGTCGATGGATCCGAGCGAACGACTAAAAGAAAGGGTTCAAGAAATCTAACACGGTTAGAGTCAAGTGAGGGCTACAAAGGTATCCTAAGATGAGTATGACTAAATCTTAACTAAGGCGCCTGACTATCGAACCTGGACGTCTATCTAAGTCTTCCTACCATCTAGGACGAGGAAAACCTAATTTAGACTTGTACATGGATATTAAATGAATGTGGTATTCTTATTGTTCCGAACTTTTTGCATGACTGCATGGGCCATCACTAAAACCTGTCACGCCCCGATTTCCAAAACTACGGAGGCGAAGCGTGACTAAGGCCTGCTTGGGTCGGAGCTGTGAAGCTCGGACCCAATAAGCGTCTGTAGGGGTACCATTCAAAAATTTCAGGTTCTTGCATATATATAATCTGGAACAACAAAAGTACAGAAAGAAAAGGTTGCATTCATTTTATGATAGAGATAATATCTAGCATATGACAAGTCTATTAAAGGGAGCCTAAGCATGGCAACAAACTGCAGAAAAGGAAACTAATAGTGTGATGCACCCAACATAGGTAGAGAGTAAAGTGGTGCTACTCACCCAGACTGAAAAGTAGTAACCTCTGGAGTACGCAACGATGGGGAACATCTAAGTCTGGTCCTCGTCAGGTACGTCCTCTGGATCGACGTCCTCGGGCTCCACGTACTCTGGTAAGTCTGCCTCGTCCACGAACTCCGGCTCGACACCTGACATACAGCACCCAAGAGAAAGGAACTGTACGTCAGGTAAAGTCTACAAAGGAGGGTTAGACTCTACCGCAAGTGTATTGTATTTTAAAGCAACAGTTTATTGGTTGATTAACATGCTGGGGTTATGACATGGCAGCTAAAGAAAGTAAAACGATGCAGAAAAAAGTAAACACGACAAGCAATAGCCGTAGCGTGTGCTACCGACTACGGGACTAACCTAAACGGGACAAGACAAAACAAGACAAAACAAGACAAGACACGTGTGACTCGAAGGGTTCACGCCTTACGGTTCGAGGGGGATCAGACCCTCTCCCTGTGCACACGCTCAACCCTACCCCACCCAAGTGCATAAGACAAGTCCGTATAAGGGATCACTCTCTCTTCTGGTGAGTGCCCTATTGCCTGTAGGCTGTGTATCCGTACAAGGAGCACTCACTCTCTGGTGAGTGCCCTATTGCCCGCAGACTGTGTATCCGTACAAGGGACCACTCACTCTCTGGTGAGTCCCCTATTGCCCGCAGGCTGTGTATCCGTACAAGGGATCACTCACTCTCTGGTGAGTGCCATATTCCCCGCAGGCTGTGTATCCGTACAAGGGATCACTCACTCTTTGGTGAGTGCCCTATTGCCCGCAGGCTGTGTAACATGACACGACATGACAAGTAAGGAATTGTTCTTCTAGGGGGTCCACATGCACGCACACACGGGAAAACCCTAAGGTGTCAGTTGTTGTTGTTGCGCTTAGACTTCATCAAGTCTAAGCTGTCAAGGGGGTCCCAGGCGCTATCATTTCACGTCTGGTTCTCTTTGTTTACATTTTAACAGTTCTAAGATTCTATGGCCTAAACACGGCCGAAAGTACAAGTGTATACATTTGCCTGCGGTGGCGAGTGAGCCGTCTGTCCGGAGGGTCCCGTCGAAGCGTCGTGTCGACGATTGTCCGTCTGAAACAGGATAACGGCGAGTCAGATCGTGATTTTCGTTAGTCCTATTAAGGTTTGTTTCTAAATTTGGCGGGACTACCCTAACAGTCAAAAGTCACGTCTTTTGATGATTCGTTCAGTCTAGATCGACGTCTACCCTATGTGCCCGGTAATTCAGTTCGTTCGTCGATTTTTCCTATGGTGGACAATGTTTTAAAGATGCAGAAAATAACTTTAGTTTACGTTGACAAATTTTAGATTAGGTTTTATGTTTTGCTACGTGTGGGTTCAACGACATGTTAGGGGAACCAACCTTTTGACGTCGTTCAAAAAGCGGATGTCGGGTCTGAACGGTGATGCGTCAGTGTCGTCTGCAACTCCCCAGCCATGGGTAGCACAGCAAGGCACTTTTGGACAGCGAGGTGGTGACATGAAAACATCGAGCAAGCAGCGATCTCCCTCCCGTTGCGGGTAGCGCAACAGATCTTCTCGACGGCGGCGACGTCGGGTAAAAACATGTGGGTACGGGATGCACTCCGAGGGTCCAAGGGGGCTGTCGATAGTTGACGTAAGTCAGTGAGAGATGCTCGGCCTGGTGGGTGGTCGACAATGCGAGCGTACGGTGGTGGGTGGCCGTGAGAAGTCGAAGAGGACAGATTCACCCAACGTTCATTGTCGCGCATCTCAGCGGAAAACCAGCGATGAACAACGTCAAAGGAAAATTGCAGAAGCTAAAGAACTTCAAGAGGAAGACAATGGTGGTGGAGTGGTCGCTGGAAGTGGTCGGAGGTGGTCGTGCACTGGTGTTGAAGATTAGCACCTAGATCTGTCAAAAACAACCAATACAGCTTGTTTCGACGAGTTTTTAAGGAGATCGAGATGAGAAAAGTGAGCAAGAATGGATGCAGTAGGTAGGGGACTCGAGAGGAGTCCAGTGGTGGTACGTTGGTTGTCGGAGGTGGCCGTGCGACGGGTTTTTCCGGCGATGGCGTAGATCTGTTAAAACTGCCGTTGAGGCGAGTTCGAGAGATGTTTCGAGGGGGTAGAGATGAGGGAAGAGGGTAAGAGGAGTTGGAGATGATCGGGGGGTCAAAGGGGAGTTGAGTGGAGGTGGCGACGGCGGCTGGGGGTGGCCGGAAGACGGCGACCGGTGACAAACTTCGGCTGCGCCCAGATCTGTGAAAACTGCGGCCTTGGGGCTGTTTAGAGAGGGAAAGGAGAGGAGAGAGAAGAGGGAATGGAGGAGGAGAGATGGCCGGCGGCTAGGGGAGGCTAGGGGCCATCGTGGGTGGCCAGAGGAGAAGCAAGGGCGGCTAGGGTTTGGGTTTTGCGTAAGCAACCAATTCGGCCTGGTGTTTGCGTTTTGAAGAGGAGAGTTGCTAAACACCTATAGGGTTTAAGGTTATTGAGGAAGAGAGATAGAGATAGGGGGAGTAGAGTTTGGAAAAAAGGAAGGTGAAAATAGTGGCTGAATCATATCTCCCTCATACGTTGGAGATATTAGGGGGATTTCATTAGGATTCCAATTAAATTTGAATTTGAAAAGGTCAAAGGCTAATGAGGGTTGAAATTTGATTAGGGGATAAGTCCCACTACGGGCATCGAAAAAATATTCCAAAAATACCGGGACGATCGCAGAGACAAGAAGTATGAGGGTACATGGTCTGGCCACGTGCTACCTATCGAGAAAGATCATAAAATCGAGGACTGAGCGTTGAAGCCAAAAGACCAAAACGCCCTTCCATTCAAAGCTGTTCTGCGAAAGAACGAGCCGTGAAATGACGTCCTCAAAAATTACTATAAAAATCTATACTTCCATACAGTCACAACGGCATATCACATCACATAGTCTGGATCCAAGAAAAGGCCAAATAAAATACGCACACGAAAAGGGTCGTACGCGCCGAAAATACGAACAGTCGAAAAGCGGCCGTTACAGAAAGTATGGCGATAAAGCGTATAAACTAGTGCTAAAAAGTAATCACGTATATTATCGATTTCATGAAGAAAATATGTACAAGTGCCCTCTCAAGTCACGATACATCCTCTTGGATATGTGTTGGTTATGATGTAGTTAGGGCTTTGTGATCTTTGATTTTGATATCTTTTCGCCCTAAATTGCATGTTATATCGAGTATTTTTTGCAAACACAATTAAAACACATAAAACGAATATAATCACACTTGATGACAAATAAGAGAATGAAGAACACCATTAAAACAGCAAAACATTAATAAAAATACAATAGAAGAAAGCAACTATACTTATCTCATTGAATCAAAAGCAAATATATTGCATAAAATATATGATATAACATGCAATATAGGGCAAAGCCCTAACTACATCACAACCAACATGTTGGATCTGTATCCTAGCCAAGAGACGGAGGTCATTGGATAATAAAAATATTCGTGCAACCCACGAACAAACACACGCAGTTATAAGCATAGAGGCAGATATGCAGGGTAAATAAATAAGCAGACACAGATGCACAAAAGATTTACCCTGGTTCGGTCGTCCCTACGACCTACTCCAGCCCTGGAAGCAGCTACTAGATAGATATGTAATCAAGGTATACCTACAATGAGTCAAGATCCCTAAATCAACTCTCACCTAGCTCATATGCACTCCCACGTGCTCTACAATGTCAACCTAGTCATATGCTCTCACCCTTGACGAGCCCCAACTCGTCAAGTTCCTAAAAAACACAATAAACTGGTAAAGTTTCCCCTACATAGAACGTTATACTAATACATGAATATAAAGGGTAAAGAGTTTAGAAATGCTCAGTTCGTGTCTGTGTAGTCGTCTCTGTCAGTCAATACGTCGTTAGCTCCAGTCTGACGCTAATAGTGTCTCGATCCGACTCCTGGATCTAAATTGTGGCCCTTTGAAGTTGAGTACACAAATCAGTCTGTGAGTAAAGCAATCCCAATTCAAATCTTTTAATCCTCGATCTGTGCGCACAGCAATCCACTTAAAAACATTAATCTGCGTCAGCGAGATAATTTCACTTCGATTTTACGACTCCCCTCGCCCACGTCAGCTCTACATGCACTCTCTTCTTCGTCTCGACGTTGCGTGGGGTTCGTCGTCGACTCCGATGGCTTCGATTACGACAGCGACTCCGACGGCAGGTTTCAATAACGTGTGGATCTTCGGCGGCGACCTCCCATCTGATGGCGTGCGACAGCGACATCGACTCCGACTGTTGCATCGAGAGCTTCGACAGCGGATTCCTTCGAGGAGATGAAGCAAACGGTGACTCGACTTCTCCAGTGGTGAGAACGACAACAAGCTCTCCTCCGATATCTCCTCTTCGACTCGCAGCGACAGCTTTAGCAACGTGGGCTTCGAAGATGACGGCGATACCTCCTCAAGTCGACTCCAATTTCGTCACCGACCAGCAACGTCGTTCGGTCTTCTTCCACGGCTGTGAGGGCTTCATCGACGGCAACAAGTTCAACGGCAACAGCTTTTCAATGGCAAGCTGGACTTTGATGGAAACAAGTTCGTGCGTCTTTTGGCCCAGTCTGTGGCCTCCTTTATATAGGTATGATAGGCAAATCAACTCGGATTATTTTCCATCTTGCCATTGTATGTTTCTTGCCCCACCAAGAAGAAATTCCACCCGCACACTTGTTTTAAGGAAAATACAAAAGATATCCTTCCACTTAGTTTGTGTATGGCATCATGCTCTTAATTTGTGTGATGGGATATGGAATTTGTAACGCATCAGGATTGAGGTAGGATAATATATTTGAATTTGTACTCCTCAAATCAATTCTCCTTTGACCAAGTCCATCTTGTATGTGTATAGCAATTTCCAAGTCTTCCTTGTAGAATGACTAGCTCTTTGACCAAGTCACCTAGGAGTGTGTATAGTAATTTGTCCAACACATTAATTTACGTTCTCGCCATTCCTGCAAGCACTTAACACATACATTAAATCGTTTACAAATGTTTTTCAACATCAAACAATAATTCTAGATCGTTGTATCCAACACAACACATATGGAGATTATCCACGCATGGAGAGAAAAGAAACCATATTCATAGACAAATACATGTTCAAATACTCAAAATACGTGTCAAATACACCAAATACAAGAGAAAAGATAGGGAAAATATCACCAAATTCCTCCAATTGAACCATGGATCTCCTTCAACAAGTAGCATCTGCCTCTGTCTCCAGGGACTCAAAAACTAACGCACAAACACAGCTCATAGAGCTTCAAATACGCAATAATTCTCTCCAAACCCCTAAAATACGCTTATATAGTTAGATTGTGGGTTTGGAGAGTTTAGCAGGTCCAAACCCCACATCCCTTTGCACTCAAATCTGCTTCGCATACCGCCGCTCTTTCTGGCCATTGATCCGAGCACGATCTGCTCTTGATCCGCCACGTGGCCCCAAGCAGATCTCGCCTGCATCCGCACCCGCATCTACTTGGTTGAGGTCGAGTCCACATCAGGGACGATCTTGATCGTTCTATCGTAAAGAAACAGGGGATGATGAGCCACGTCACCCGTGTCACTGTGCCACTTGCGTCCGAATTCTCATTCGTCAGATCCAAGATAAGCGGCCACTAATGAGCCGCGTTGCCCAAATCGCCATGCCATCTGATCCGAGTGGGAGAAAGCGGATCCCTGTCATGTGGCAGTGCAGCTGGAGTGACGGTGTATCTATACCATATTTTGGCCATATTTCCTCGTATTTACTCCATTTAAATGGTATTCTATATTCAAAAATTCATAGAAATTAGCACAGATCTCGGAAAAATATGAATAAATAGCCATTGGAATCGTAAGAAAGATATCTATACATGAAAAATATGAGAATACCGAAATACTCAATAACATACTGTTTTATGCTTAAACCAAGTGATTGCTCCAATAAATGACAATATTCTAAATACGATCGTATTAGAGATCAGATACGCATTAAATATGCACAAAATGATACTAGATGAGGGGTTTAGTATGCAATATTTACCCCCGAATCGCCCCCAATTGGTTGCCATGTATGTGAAAAAAGATTTAAGCATCTCATCGCATCCACTTCATCCCATCATCATTTCGAAGGTTTATTCCAACAAGTTACAATGTCTGAACAAAAGTATAATGAGTATAAAGTTGATAGTTCCTCAATAATGTAAGCCTCCGCTATCGAACCTTCCACACAGCTTTATTTTTCACCTTTTTCTTCAGACCATATTGATACCTTACCATATTGGTACCTTTCGATAGGATACATCCATTTATATTGCACATGTCCTCCCACCTTAATGGCAAATTCAACATCAACTGTTCCATAACATCAAAGAATGACGGGGAGAATATCATCTCTAGTTTACATATGGTTTATATAATGATTGTCTCTAGCCTTTGCATATCATTTACATGAAGAATTGGGGAACACAACTCTTTAAAAAAATTATTCAGCTCGGTGATTACATCATATATGGAATTATTAAGCATGCCACGTAAACCGATCATGAGTAACCGTTGCATGAAAACATGACAAACGTGTCTCTCTAACACATTGATTTTACACTGTTGGAAATTAACACAATTGGATATGTTCGACGCATATCCATAAAAAACATCAATTCCTTAACCCATGCACATACATATTCTCTTCTCTGTTAAGTGTGTAAACTACTTTTGGTTTAAGCCATTTGCCATTGTCGCCTAGAATAAGATGTAACTCACGTTAATAGCAAAGTGTAGCCAAATCAAGCTGTGATGCAATATTATCTTTTGTCTTACCACTAACATCTAAAACATTGTTGAATACATTATCAAAGACATTTTTCTTAAATGTACATCGTGTCTTCTTAGTACCGTTGGCAAATAACAGTTCCCCCATTATGGCGGCATGATCATCACTGAAGGATATGCATAACTGATGTCCACTTGTCCCGCCGTTAGTGATCCCATAATTAACCAGATCTTAAGTTTTGAAAGCTCAACGTGCAACTCATGCCTAGGGTTTGATCATGTAGACGATTAATCTCTCGCATGGGATTTTCGGGCTTGATGGGACGTAGCTGCACCTGTATGGGCTTTGTCACCTAATTTTGAATATCTCCTTTCTCCTTTGGGGTCCGGCGCAATGATGTAACAAAATCTTTCCATTATGTCACTGATGACAACTATGCTTTTTAGGGCAAAATTGATATCGTTGATAAGTTACATGAAGGTATGTCGTTAAATGAATGTGTCTTTTGTTTTGAATATTTTCTTTTAGCTTTGGGCATTTCTGGAAAATAATTTTTTTGCATTTAATTAATGATTAATAATTAAATAGAATAGTGAAATATCTTTCAACTAATTAATGAAAAGTTAATAATTGATATAAAGTATGTGCGATTTCATTACATTATTTTTTATAGCTAGTGCTTTTGAATATGTGGCAAGTTGTAACATGTTACACTCATAACATTTGCATTTTATTCATCATATCACTAAAAATATATCTACAGAACCAACCAATTAGTTAACCCAAATCCAAAGACTGGTAGTTTTTTTGGCATTCATTCATCAAACTGTTATATCCGATCGCATTCATGTTCATTTATTCTGAATATGGTTTTATTTATATGCAATTTATGCCCATATTAAATATGTATTTAAGAGAAATAGATATTGTAATTCATTCTTTTAATATTGTTTGTATCTACACTTGTATTCAATTATAAATATAGTAACTATAAAATCCATAGTAGGTCTGTTTGTATTAATGTTATTTAACTGTACCATCAATAAACCGTATAAATGAAAATCAACAATGCACAGGAATGCTTTTGGCATAAAAAGGATGATTTCTGTCAAAGATCAAATCATAATCATAGTTTCAAACCTCAAGGCACAATTGTGCATGAATAAACCCCAAGTTATAAACATTAAAACGATTGCTCACCAAAGAAGACCAAAGGCGCTGCGAGATGGAATCATGTAAGGGGATGACGACCAGAGTCACTGTGAGGGATCGACGGTATAGGAAGGATGATTTCTGTCAAAGATTAAATCATAATCATAGTTTCAAACCCCAAGTCACAATTTTGCATGAATAAACCCCAAGTCATAAACATTAAAATGAGTGCTCACCAAAGGAGATCGGAGGCACTACAAGGTGATTGGTGGCACTGTGAGGTGGGACCGTGTAAGGGGATGACGACTGGAGTTGCTGTAAGATATCGACATAGGGGAAGTGAAAGAGTCGTAGGGGAAGTGAACAAGAGTTGGAAGTGAAAGAGTCGCGATTGTGGGGAAGCAAAAGGAGTAGGGGAAATAAAAGAGTCATTGTGAGGGACTACTCGATTGCATGGTATATTACTGGGGTAATAATATTACTGGGGTAATACTGACGGTGTCGTCAGTGAAATCCCGCCCTAAATTACCCTGCGATCGAGGAAACCTCTACTATCCCTTGCATCATTGATGGCACCGTCAACTATCTCTTTCTTCATTGTTGGTACAGTCAGTGATGCAAGAGATAGTGGCGGTTTCCTATATTGTGATGACTTTTATTGTGGTGTTTCACTGACGGTACCGTCAGTGAAATCGAAGGGATCAAGAGGATTTTGTTGACGCAAATAAATTATTTCACGACGGGTAAGATTTGTCAATGAAGCAAAAGAAAAAACTAATGTTTCACTTACGAGACCGTCACTAATTTCAATGGTCACTGACGGAAAAAATTTAATGTCAGTAAAGGTTACGTGCTATGTCCAAAAATACCCAAATTTCTGTCGTCAAGCATACCCTACTTTCTCTGACTGTAACCGTCGGTGAAAGTTGACTTTTGTTGACGGTTAACGTTACCCTAAGCGAAGTCTGTTTTTCACTGACAGGTCCTACTGACCATAAGTAAATCCCCACATTTACTGAGGATTCTTTATGCAGTCAGTAAAGATTCGTTAGATGAGATAATGTTTCTTGTAGTGAAAGGAGGAGAAGCTTGATGCTAGAATCAAGAACGCTATCTTCTTGGGCTTTAGCGATGGTGTCAAACGATACATGATGTGGTGTCGTAGACATAGGAAGGTGATATTGACCATAGAGGTGACATTCGATTTGTCAGCATTATTGAAGAGACATGGACCAACTGTGGAGCCTATAGAGACATAGGTGAAGCAGGTTCATATAGAGGTGCCGAAGGTTCCAAACATGGTGGCTACTGACTCTCAACATAGTTCACCAATGCTGCAGACAGTACACTCAAGACAGATAGTGACATTGATGGTTTAGGTCCAAATGGTGGAGATATCCCTTCTCCATGGATAGCACAGTAAATGGATTCCATTGTAGTCTCTAGACCTAGGCGTAAGATACGACGACATGAAATGTTTATAGAGATGGTCTCATTTGCTTTCCCCACAGTTAGTATTGACATACCTACTTTGTATAAAGATGTAGAACATTCTTATATCAATGGATGAGTAGATGGAATCATTGTGGAAAAATGATACATGGAAATTGATGGATCTTCCTGTTGGAAAGAAAGCAATCAGGCGTAAATGGGTCTACACCAAGAAGGATGGAGCCGAAGATGGAGATGTTCACTTCAAGGCTAGACTTTTTATGAATGGATATGCTCACAGAGAAGGCAATGACTATAATGAGGTCTTCTCTCTTATGGTCAAGCATTATTCTATTTAGATCCTATTGGCATTGGTTGTACAGCTCGACCTTCAGTTGGTGAAACTAGATGTCAAAACAGAATTTTTACATGAGGAGTCAGAAGAAGAGATTTATATGTCTCAAACCGAGGGCTACAAGAGAGGCAATGGACTTGCATATATGTTTAAAAAAGTCTCTCTATGGATTGATAGAATCGCCTACATAGTGCTACAAGCATTTTGAGAGCTTCATGATGGAGGATCAAGGGTATTTGTGGAGTCCATATGATCATTATGTGTTCTTTTAAAGACTGGATGATGGGTCATTCATACGCCTCCTACTTTATGTTGATGACATGCCAACATCGTCTTCAAATAAAGTACAGATTTATAGATTGAACAAGGAGCTGAGTTGTGCATTTGAGGTGAAGGACCTAAGCAAAGCACGAAGGATTCTTGGCATGAAGGTCCACTGAGAATGAAGTAGAGTTTGTTTATCTTGCACAAAGTCACGGCTTGAAGAGTTATTCAAAAGTTTAGTTGTAAAAGCATAAATTCCGTAGCTACCCCATTTGCACCTCATTTAAACCTTATGCAAAGCATTGTCCAAAGAACAAGATAGAAAAGAAGTTTATGGAGAGTATACCGTATGCTAATTGGGTAGGTGCCTTGATGTATGTCATGGTGTGTACGCACCCGACCTATTACATGTCATGAGCATAATGAGCTGATACATGCACAATCCAGGAATGGTACATTGGCAAGCAGTACAGTTGATATTATGATACATTGGCTAGAACACATAACAATGTTACACACTGCTTCCCATTTAATTGGAACTCGGGGCATGATAACATTATTTTTAAATAAAAAAGTGCATCAAAGCAGAATACAAGCCGCAAACTAAAAGGTAAAGAATAGGCTGAACACAAGGAACTCGAGGCTTTCCTCAACACTGATATATTCAATTATTTCTGCAACTTTACCCAAGGAAAAAATGTAGGTAACGAAATGCATATAAAATCAAACTTTTACATGACCTTCATCACTAAAGCATCTCAAAGTCTGTCGAGCAGAACTAGCCAAAAACCCACACATGACTTCAGAGTGCCATGGCCTTCTAAAAGTCTGATGGAGAAGCACTAAGCCAGATCCCAACAAAGAGACGTTCACTCAAACATCATGCTTTCAGCTTCACTTAGGATTGGTCATTGGAGGAGGTGTTGCACCAGGGGTTGAATCCAGGTTTTCCAGCTCGTTTTCTAGCTGGTCACGTCGTTCCTTCAGAAAATTTAGTCGGGTTGTCAACCTTGTCAGTGCATTTGTTGAAGATGAAGAAGGGGGAGCTGCATCCTAACACGAAAACATAAATTCAGTTGAGAATATTCGAACAAAACAAAAAAAGCAACAGACGAGAGACATTTGGGTATATACTATGCAAGAGTTATGATTGATGTCTAGCATAGTCGTATACCATTTGATTTTTTTGCCAAATTTTGTCTTCTCTCATTTTTAAGTTGACAGCGATCTCCCGGTTACAACTGATAGCTCGGGGCTATTTTCTACATTTTTGGAAGATATAAATCTTTATTTTAAATGATATGATTTTTATATCATAATTTTGTCTTCTCTTATTTTTCAGTTGAAGATGACGATCTCCCGGTTCCAATTGACATTTTTGCGGATTTTTCTGAGCTCTTGGATATTTTTATACATTTTTGATAGATATTGATAATTTTATTAATTGATATGATTTTTGGCCTAATTTTATCTTCTCTTATTTTCCAATTTAATATGGCGATCTCTCGGTTCCAACGGACATTTTTATAGATTTTTCTGAGCTCAGAGCTATTTTCTACATTTTCTAGATGATATGGATAGTTTTAGTAATTGATATTATTTTTTATCCTAATTTTATCTTCTATTATTTTGAAGTTGAAGATTACGATCTCCCTGTTACAACAAATATTTTTGCAGATTTTTATGGAACTTTTTATTAAATGATATGATTTTTATCGCCTAATTTTATCTTCTCTTATTTTTAAGTTGAAGATGTCTATCTCCCAGTTCCATCCCAGTTCCAACAGAAATTTTTGTCGATTTTTCTGAGTTCAGGGCAATTTTCTACATTTTTTGAAAATATGAATGTTTTTATTAAATGATATGATTTTTTTGCCAAATTTTTTCTTCTCTTATATTTCAGTTGAAGATGGTGATCTCCCAGTTCCAACTGATTTTTTACGGATTTTTCTGACACCATGTCTTTTCTACATTTTTTGGGACATATGAATCTTTTTATTAAATGATAGGATTTTTGGCCTAATTTTGTCTTCTCTTATTTTCAGTTGAAGATGCGATCTCCTGGTTCCCACAGACATTTTTGCGGATTTTTCTGAGCATCGGACAATTTTCTATATTTTCTGTAAGATATGAATTTTTATATTAAATGATATGATTTTTATAACCTAATTTTGTCTTCTCTTATTTTTTCAGTTGAAGATGGCGATCTTCCAATTCAAACGGACATTTTTGTGGATTTTTTGAGCTCGGTGATATTTTCTATATTTTCTGAAAGATATGAATCTGCCTAATTTTTATTCTCTTCTTTTTTAGTTGATGATGGCAATCTCCCGGTTCCAATGGGCATTTTGCGGATATTTCCGAGCTTCCGACTATTTTCAACATTTTCTGAAAGATATACATCGTTTTATTATATATCAACTTCCAATGGGCATTTGGCCTAGTTTTGTCTTCTCCTATTTTGCAATTAAACATGACTATCTCCCGGTTCCAACGAGCATTTTTGTAAATTTTCCTGAGCTCTGAACTATTTTCAACATTTTCTGATGATATGGATCTATATATTAATTGATATAATATTTTGGTCTAATCTTATCTTCTCTAATTTTGCAGTTGAAGATTTTTTTGAGATTAGTGTGATTTTCTACATTTTCTGGAAGATATAGATCTATATATTACTTGATATGATTTTTATGGGCCTAATTTTGACTTCACTTATTTTTCAGTTAAAGATGTCGATCTCTTTCGGTTTCAACGAACATATTTGCGAATTTTTTAAGCTCGGTTCTATTTTCTGTATTTTTGGAAGATATGTATCCTTTTATTAAATGATATGATTTTTGGCCTACTTTTGTCTTCTCTAATATTTTTCAATTGAAGATGGCTATCTCCCTATTCCAACGGACATTTTTGCACATTTTTTGAGCTCGGGGCTATTTTCTGTATTTTCTGGAAGATATGTATCTTTTTATTAAATGAAATTATTCTTGGCCTAATTTTGTCTTCTCTTATTTTTCAGTTGAAATGGCGATCTCCATGTTCCATCTGACATTTTTGCATTTTTTTCTGAGCTTGCGGCTATTTTCTGTATGTTCTGGAAGATATGGATCGTTTTATAAAATGATATGATTTTATGACCTAATTTTGTCTTCTCTTATCTTTTCTTGAAGATGGCAATTTCTCGGTTCTAACGCACATATTTGCGGGTTTTTCGAGCACCTGGCGATTTTCTAAATTTTCTATAAGATATGCATCTTTTTATTAAATGATATGATTTATATAGCCTAATTTTGAATGGATGTTTATATTTTCTGCATTTCTACATTTTCTGGAAGATATGGATCATTTTATCAAATGATAGGATTTTTGGCCTAATTTTGTATTCTCTTATTTTTCATTTGAATATGGCGATCTCCCAATTCCAACGAAAATTTTTGAGTATTTTTTTGATCTCGGGGCTATTTTCTACATTTTTTGTAAGATATGGATCTTTGTATTAAATGATATGGTTTTTATCCCCTAATTTATGTTTCTTTCATTTTTAAGTTGAAGATAGCGTTATCCCTGGTCCAACAGAAAGTTTTGCGGATTTTACTAAACACGGGGCTATTTTCTAAATTTAATGAAAGATATGGATCTTTTTATTAAATGATATGATTTTTTGGCCAAATTTAGTCTTTTCTTTTTTCAGTTGAAGATGCCTATCTTTCAGTTCCAACAGACATTTTTAAAGGATTTTTTTTGAGATCCAGTCTATATATTACATTATTAGAAGATATGGATCGTTTTAATAATTGATATGATTTTTTGGCCTAATTTTTTCTTTTCTTATTATTAAGTTGAATATTGTGATCTCCCTATTCCAGTGGACTTTTTGTAGATTTTTCTGAGCTCTGTGATATTTTCAATATTTTCTGATATATATATATATATATGAATATGTTATTAAATGATATGATTTAATAGCCTTATTTTGTCTTCTCCTATTTTTCAGTTGAATTTGGCATATCCCGATTCCAATGATCATTTTTGCAGATTTTTCTGAGCTCGAGATTATTATTTACATTTTCTAGAAGATATTGATCTTTTTATTAAATGATATGATTTTTGGCCTAATTTTGTCTTCTCTTATTTTTAGTTGGGGATGGCTATTTCCATGTTCCAACGGCATTTTTGCTGATTTTTCTGAGCTCGTGGCTATTTTATTTATTTTATGGAAGATATCGATCGTTTTGTTAACTGATATATGAATTTTTAGCCTAATTTTGTCTTCTCTTATTTTTTTCATTAAAGATGGCGCTCTCCTGGTTCCGACAAACATTTTGCAGATATTTCTAAGCTCCAGTCTATATTCTATGTTTTCTGTAAGATCTATATCTTTATATTAATTGATATGATTTTTATCACTAATTTTATCTTCTTTTATTTTTAAGTTGGCGATGGCGATCTCCTAGTTCCAACGAAAATTTTAATGGATTTTTCTGAGCACGGGGCTATTTTCTAAATTTTATGAAAGATATGGATCTTTTTATTAAATGATATGATTTTTAGGCCTAATTTGGACTTTTCTTATTTTTCAGTTGAAGATGGTGATCTACTGGTTCAAACGGATAGTTTTGCGAATTTTTCCGAGTTTCGGGTTATTTTCTACATTTTCTGGAAGATATGTATCATTTCATTAAATGATATGAATTTTGGCCTAATTTTATCTTCTCTTATTTCTTAGTTGAAGATGGCGATCTCCCAGTTCCAACGAATATTTTGCGGATTTTTTGATATATATGGATCTTTATATTAAATGGTATGATTTTGAAATCCTAATTTTGTCTTCTCTTATTTTTCAGTTGAGTATTGAAATCTCTGGTTCCAACAGGCATTTTTGCAGATTTCTCTGAGTTCGGTACTATTTTCTATATTTTTTGGAAGATATGGATCTTTTTATTAAATAATATGATTTTATAACCTAAGTTTCTCTTCTCTTATTTCTAAGTTGAAGATTACGATCTCCCGGTTCCCACCGATATTTTTGCGGATTTTTCTAAGCTTCGGGTTAGTTTCTTCTTTTTCTGTAAGATATGAATCTTTATATTAAATGATTTGATTTGTATAGTCTAATTTTGTCTTTTCTTTTTTTGTTGAAGATGGCGATCTTCTGGTTCCAACGGATATTTTTGCTGATTTTTCTTCGATCGTGGGTATTTTCTACATTTTCTATAAGATATAAATCTTTTTATTAAATGATATGGTTTTTATAGCCTTATTTGTCTTCTCTTATTTTTGAGTCGAAGATGGCGATATCCTAATTCCAACGGACATTTCTACTGTTTTTCTGAGCTTAATGTTATTTTCTATATTTTCTGGAAGATATGAATGTTTTTATTAAATGGTATGATTTTTTGGCCATATTTTGTGTTCTCTTAATTTTTTTGGTTGAAGATGGCGATCTCCCCGTTCCAACGAACATTTTACGAATTTTTCTGAGATTTGTGCTATTTCTACATTTTCTGTAAGATATGAATCTTTTAATTAAATGATATGATTTTTTATAACCTAATTTGCATTCTCTTATTTTTCAGTTGAATGAGGCAATCCCCTGATTCTAACAGATATTTATGCGGATTTTTCTAAACTCCGGTCTATTTTCTACATTTTAGAAAATATGAATCTTTATATTAGATGATATGATTTTTATCGCCTTATTTTATATTCTCTTTTGGTTAAGTTGAAGATGGCAATCTCTCGGTTCCAACGGACTTTTTGGCAGATTTTTCTAAGCTCGAGTCTATTTTCTACATTTTCTGAAGATGTGGATCTTTATATTAACTGATAAGATTTATATAGCCTAATTTTGTCTTCTTTTTTCAGTTAAAATGGCGATCTCCCGGGTTTAAAGGACATTTTTTGCTGATTTTTCTAAGATCGTGTATATTCTGCATTTTCGGGAAGATATGGATCTTTATATTAAATGATATCATTTATTAGCCTAATTTTGTCGTCTCTTATTTTTCAGTTGAAGATGGTGATATTCCGGTTTCAATTGTCATTTTTGCGGATTTTTCTGAGCTCGAGGTTATTTTCTATATTTTCTAGAAAATATCAATCTTTTATTAAATGATAGAATTTTTTGGCTTAATTTTGTATTCTCTTATTTTTTCAATTGAATATGGCATTCTCCCGGTTCCAACGAAAATTTTTACGTATTTTTTTGAGCTCGGTGCTATTTTCTACATTTTCTGTAAGATATGGATCTTTATATAAATGATATGATTTTTATCGCCTAATTTTCTTTTCTCTTATTTTTAATTCGATGATGGCATTCTCTCGGGTCCAACGGAAATTTTTGTGGATTTTTCTGAGCACATGCTATGTTATAAATTTTATTAAAGATGTGGATTTTTATTAAATGATATGATTTTTGAATTAATTTAGTCTTTTCTTATTTTTTTTTGGTTGAAGATAGTGATCTCTCAGTTCCAACGTACATTTTTGTGGATTTTTCGGAGATCTGGTCTATGTTCTACATTTTCTGGAAGATATGGATCGTTTTATTAAATTTTTTTGCCTAATTTTGTCTTCTCTTATTTTTTTTTTAAATTGAAGATTGTGAACTCTATGTTTCAATTGACATTTTTGCAGATTTTTCTGAGATCAGTGCAATTTTCTAAATTTTCTAAGAGATATGGATCTTTATATTAAATGATATGATTTTTATATCCTAATTTTGTCATTTCTTATTTTTCCGTTGAAGATGGCAATATTTTCCAATGGACATTTTTCGGATTTTTCTGCGCTTGGTGCTATTTTCTGCATTTTATTGAAGATATGGATATTTTTATAAAATGATATTATTTTTGACCTAATTTTGTCTTCTTTTATTTTTTAGTCGAGAATGTCTATTTTTTGGTTCCAATGGATATTTTTGGGGATTTTTCTGAACTCGGAGCTATTTTCTGGAAGACTTTGATCATTTTATTAAATGATATGAATTTTAGCCTAATTTTATATTATCTTATTTTTTATCGTTTAAGATGGCGATCGCCTGGTTCCAACGGATATTTTTGCAGATTTTTCTCAGCTCAAGTCCATTTTCTATATTTTCTGTAAGATATGTATCTTTATATTAAATGATATGATTTTTATTGACTGGTTTTATCTTCTCTTATTTTTTAAGTTGAAGATGGCGATCTCCCGGTTCAAACGGAAATTTTTGCAGATTTTTCTGAGCTCGGGGGCTATTTTCTAAACTTTATGAAAGATATGGATCTTTTTATTAAATGATATGAATTTTTGGCTGAATTTGGTCTTTTCTTATTCTTCAGTTCAAGATGGTGATTTACCGGTTCCAGCAGACATTTTTTCGAATTTTTCTGAGTTCGGGCTTTTTCTACATATTCTGTAAGATATGGATCTTTTGGTTAAATGATATGATTTGTATAACCTAAGTTTCTCTTCTCTTATTTTTCAGTTGAAGACTACGATCTCCCGATTCCAACGGATATTTTTGCGGATATTTCTGAGCTCAGGGCTATTTTCAGATATGGATCTTTATATTAAATGGTATGATTTTTATATTCTAATTTTGTCTTCTCTTAATTTTCAGTTGAAGATGGCGATCTCCACAAACAGACATTTTGCGTATTTTTCTGAGATCATGGCTAATTTCTACGGTTTCTGGAATATATGGATCTTTTTATTAAATGATATGATTTTTGACCTACGTTTGTTTTCTCTTATTTTTTAGTTGAAGATGGCTATCTCTCTGTTCCAACTGACATTTTTACGGAATTTTCTTTGCGCGGGCTATTTTCTGTCTTATTTGGAAGATATCGATTGTTTTATTAAATGATATGAATTTTTCGCCTAATTTTGTCTTCTCTTATTTTTTTCGTTGAAGATGTCGATCTCTCGGTTCCAACGGACTTTTTTACGGATTTTTCTCAACTCTGGTCTATTTTCTACATTTTCAGTAAGATATGTATCTTTATATTAGATGATATTATTTTTATCGGCTAATTTTGTCTTCTCTTATTTTTAAGTTGAAGATGGTGATCTCCCGATTCCAACGAAATAATTTGCAAATTTTTCTGTGTTATGGTCAATTTTCTGCATTTTCTGGAAGATATGTATCTTTAATTAAATGATATGATCTTTATTGCCTAATTTTGGCTTCTCTTGTTTCAGTTAAAGATGGCGATTTCCCGGTTCCAACGGACATTTTTGCGGATTTTTTTTGAGCTCGGGGTCTATTTTTGCATTTTCTGGAACATATGGATCTTTATATTAGATAATATGATTTTTATAGCCTAATTTTACCTTCTCTTTTTTAGCGATAGATGGCGATTTCTGGTTCCAACGGACATTTTTAAGGATTATTATGAGCTCGTGTCTATTTTTTGTAATGTCCGGAAGATATGGATATTTTTATTAAATGATATGATTTTTATAGCCTACTTTTGCCTTCTCTTATTTTTCAGCTGATGATGGCGATCTCCCAGTTCCAACAGACATTTTTGTGATTTTTCTGCTCGGGGCTATTTTTTTGCACAATTTCTGAAAAATATGGATCTTTTGAATTAAATGATATGATTTTTATAGACTAATTTTGTTTCTCTTATGTTTCAGTTGAAGATGGCAATCTCCCGGTTCCAACGAAAATTTCTGCAGATTTTTCTGTGAACGAGGGTATTTTCTACATTTTCATTAGATATGAATCTTTTTAATAAATGATATGAATTTTATCGCCTAATTATGTCTTCTCTTATTTTTTCAGTATAAGATGGTCATCTCTCGGTTCCAACGGACATTTTTATGGAGTTTTCTGAGCTCGGGGATATTTCTACATTTTTTAAAGATATATATCTTTTTATTACATGATATGATTTTTTAACTTAATTTTGTCTGCTCTTATTTTTTTCAGTTGAATCGATATCCCGATTCCAACGTACATTTTGCGGATTTTTGAGATAGGAGCTATTTTCTACATTTTCTGGAAGATATGTATCTTTATATTAAATGATATGATTTAATGACCTAATTTTGTCTTCTCTTATTTTTCAGTGAAATATATTGATCTCCCGTTTCCGACGGACATTTTAGCAGATTTTTTTGAGATTGAGGCTATTTTCTATATTTTATTGAAGATATGAATCTTTTTATTAAATGATATGATTTTAGTAGCCTAATTTGTCTTCTCTTATTTTTCAGTTGATGATAGCGTTCTCCCGGGCCAACGGACATTTTTACGGATATTTCTGAGCTCGAGACAATTTTCTACATTTTCTGTAAGATATGCATCTTTTTTAAATGATGTGATTTTTAAGCCTAATTTTGTCTTCTCTTATTTTTCAGTTGAAGATGGTGGTCTCCCGGTTCCAACGGACATTTTTGCAGATTTCTCTGGCCTCAAGGCTTTTTCAACATTTTTATGGATATTGATCTTTATATTAAATGATATGGTTTTTATAGCCTAATTTTGTCTTCTTTTATTTTTAAGTTAAAGATAGCGATATCCTCCCACAGACATTTTTGCAGATTTTTCTGAGCTCGGAGCTATTTTCTGAGTTTTTGGTAGATTTGAATCTTTTTATTAAATGATATGATTTTTGGCCTAATTTTGTTTTCTCATTTTTTCAGTTGAGGATGCTATCTTCATGTTCCAACGATTTTTGCGGATTTTTCTGAGCTCGGTGCTATTTTCTGTATATTCTTGGAGATATCGATCGGTTAATTAAATGATAAGTATTTTTAGCGTAATTTTGTCTTCTCTTAATTCTTACGTTGAAGATGGCAATCTCCCGGTTCCAACGGATATTTTTGCGAATTTTCCTTAGCTCCGGTCTATTTTCTGCATTTTCTATAAGATGTAGATCTTTATATTAAATGATTTGATTTTTATTGCAGTATTTTATCTTCTCTTATTGTTAAGTTGATGATCTCCCAGTTCCATTGGAATTTTTTACTGATTTTTCTGAGCTTGGTGCTATTTTCTAAATTTTATGAAAGATATGGATGTTTTTATTGAATGATATGATTTTTTTTGTCCTAATCGGGTCTTGTCTTATTTTTTCCAATTTAAGATAGCATCTCCTGGTTTCAAAGGACATTTTTGCGGATTTTTCTGAGCTCGAGGTTATTTCTAATTAAATTTTCTGGAAGATAAGTATCTTTTTATAAAATGATATGTTTTTGGCTTAATTTTGTGTTCTCTTATTTTTCAGTTGAATACAGTGATCTCCCGGTTCCAATGGACGTTTATGCTAATTTTCTGAGCTCTAGACTATTTTCTACATTTTCTGGATGATATCAATGTTTTTATTAAATGATATGGTTTAAGGCCTAATTTTGTCTTCTCTTATTTTTCAGGTGAATATGGCAATCTTCCGATTCCAACAGGCATTTTTGCGAATTTTTCTGAGCTCAGGGCTATTTTCGACATTTTATTGAATATATGTATCTTTTTATTAAATGACATGATTTTTGTAGCTTAATTTTGTCTTCTCTTATTTTTTTAGTTGAAGATGGCAACATTCCGGTTTCGACGGACATTTTTGCTAATATTTCTGATCTCGGTGCTATTTTCTACATTTTTGTAAGATATGAATTTTTTAAAATGATATGATATTTCCAGCCTAATTTTGTCTACTCTTATTTTAGGTTCCAACGGACGTTTTTGCGGATTTTTCTGACCACAGGGCTATTTTCGATATTTTATGGAAGTGTATAGTTTTATTAAATGATATGATTTTTTGTCCTAATTTTGTTTTCTTTTATTT
>CM061134.1:103996232-104011734 GCA_030789695.1 Scilla litardierei | reverse complement strand
GATGGAGTACCTTAGGTTTTAGATACCTGAGATGCGGTCTTTTGTCCAGTCGTCCTTCTAACTCTTTTATAGACCTCCCGCCGTGATTGCCCCCGACCCACGTCGCTCGTCTGCCCCCGATCGTGCCCCCTCAATCTGCCCCCCCGTCGCGGCTCCCTGCGCCATGCCAGCACCTCCCCATAACAGCCATTAAGTGGCAACGGGATCGGGGGAACGGTTATCGCTGGAGTGGGTGAGTGACTCGGGCGTTATCGGGGCCGGGTCGGATCGATATTTGGGGGCCCCCTACAGGGCTTTACCGGCCGGGCCTGACCGCGCAGATGGGCTTCCGATCGACAGTCGGGCATCCGGGCTCGTACCTTTCGGGCTTCTTTCGGTGGGCTGCGCTTCTGGGCCTGTGTTGTTGGGCTTTTGCAAAATAGACGTATCAATTGCCCCCATCGGTGGGGCCGATCGGCCTTGGTCGGCTCGGTTCGACCGATGTGACTCCTGGGGTTCCGAGTGGCGCGTCAGTCAAGGCGCGGTCATAAATGAAGGTAATGATGAGGCGGATCGATTGGACTTCCTTTGGTGCCGATTTCGAAACGTCGCCGGTTCTTCGAGGCCTGCCACGCGTCCCTGTCAGGTGCTTTGAATTCGCTCCTGAGTCTGGTATATAAGATCCCCGGTTATCCTCCGAACGCCGTCGGGGACTCCTCCTTCAGTGGCCACAGAGATCCGGGAGAGGTATCTTTGCTACCCGTACGATGTTCGAGTTCCGTTCATCGACGAGCGGATCTGCCTTCTGAGGAGCAACGAGGTCGGCGTTTATGTCAAGATGTTCCACCTGGGCCTTCGTTTCCCGCTCAATCCCTTCCTCATCCAGGTCATGGAGTATCTCATGGTGCCCCTTTGCCAGTTCACCCCCTGTTCGATCACGGTACTGACGGGCTTCGTGATGCTCTGTTGTACCCGTGGTCTGGAGCCGTCTCTCCCCCTTCTCTTTTACTTTTATCGGATCCAGACGGTCGGCCCTGGGTCATGGTTGCAACTCCGAGCCCGCTCGAGGAGGAAATGCCTGATCGGGCTACCTCGCTGGTCGGGGGATTGGAGTTCGGATTATGTCTTCGTGGTCTTCCGGGAGGATGCCCGAATTCTGACAGGCTGGGGTGGGTCGGTCTGGCCCGACTCATCGCTAGCCCTCTCTGAGGCGGAGCTGGCGGCCGCCACGCTGCTGTCGACCCTCCCCTTGGAGGCGAAATCCATCTGGTCTTTGTTGGACGACCTACTTTTGAAGGCCGTCTTGTGGTCTCCGGGTAGGTAGCTTTTTGGTCCTGGGTTGCCCCGTAGCTTACCCTGATTTCGGTTTCCCTTGCAGGAATGGCTGGTCGCGAGTTCACCCGTGATGTTGATGAGCTGATCCGTCGTGGAGCCGCTCGGCGCCGGGGTAGTGCCTCTGGAAGGGCGCCTCGGCGGACCGTTGAGGAGGAGGTGCGCCGAGCCGAGCCTTCCGTGGGTAAGGTGGTGGCTGCGCCTCCCGCCTCTTCTTCTGGCGATCTCCTTTCCAGGGGGTCGCAAGGGTCAGACCCGCCCTGCCAGCCCAAGAGGTGGGGGGTAACGACGGGTCCGGTGCAGTCCCTCCTGCCCTTGGCGCGCCCCCTCTGGTTCCCGAGGGTGGGGATGGTGCGAGGCGGAAGCGCTCCCCTCCGGCGCCCTCGGAGCCTCACGGAGGAAAGAAGAGGAAGGAGGATGTGGATCCCTCCAGTCCGGCGGGTTCCGTGCTCCCTGCGGCGACCACCGGGGATCTTCCGGTGGCCTTGACAACCACCCCCCTCGCAGCGTCCCCGCCCATATCGCCGGGGATCGAAGCCCTGCTGGCGAGCAATTTGGCTTCCCTCGATATCGCCCCTGGGAGTTCGGTGTTTGTCGACCGAGCCTTGGCCCAGCAAGTTGCTGAGGTCTCCGTCCTTCCCCGGGACCGCAGTCTCCTCGAGAAGATCCCTGCCGACAAGATGTCAGATTCCTTGGTCTGGATCCTTCAACAGGTTCGGCTATCTTCCTGTCCTTTCCTTCCCTTTATTCTCTTCTTAGCCCATGTCTCGTCTTCCAGGGTTCAGCGCTCGCCGTGGAGTTGTAGTGCCGAGCCGTCCGCTTGAGGGAGTTGGAGGAGTCCTCCATGCGGGCCCACGAGCGGGCCGGGGCGGCGGAGGTGGCTATGACGGAGGCCCAGATGGAGTCTCGGCATCTCAAGCTCCATGTGGCCGAGTTGGAGGGACGAGTGGGCGACCTCCAGGGAAAGTTGGAGGACGCT
The DNA here is from genome assembly GCA_030789695.1 of Scilla litardierei. NCBI lineage: Eukaryota > Viridiplantae > Streptophyta > Magnoliopsida > Asparagales > Asparagaceae > Scilla > Scilla litardierei. Next base: position 104,009,444 of record CM061134.1, on the reverse strand, counting down.
CGGCAGTCGGCTGAGGAAGCGGCGTAGTCGTTCCGCCTGGAGAGGGAGGAACTTCAGAGGGAACTATCGGATCGGCGTCAGGTGGCACGGCTTGCGGAGGAGGTGGAGAGAGGTGTCGTCGGGACCCTGGGGAAGAAGATCTTCGAGGTTCTCAGGGAGACCTTCGGTACGTATGAAGACCTCATCGCCCCTCGGATTGTCGAAGTCGTCCAGTCTTCCTTCCGGGATTGTACGGAGCACGTTCGGCAGGCTCCCCCGCTTGTCGATCCCCCTCGCTCCGAGCAGGGCGAAGCGCCCGAGGATGTGTCCTCTCAAGCCCGGGCTCCCTAAGCCGTCCCTCCTGGCCTAATCCTCAAATTTTTTAGCATCCGCTTCGCTTTGGGCCAGTCTACTTGAAATGGATCCCTGCCCCTGCTATCTCCTTTGGCTTCGCTACCGGCTCCAGGGCCAATAATTGCTGGTTGCATGGATGTTCGCTTAGGCCAGCAACGTTGGGTTCTTGGTCGACAAGTTTTGCTCTGCCGGTGTTGCCCTAGTTTCTGTAGGTGACGAGCTTTATTGTCCGTTAAGAGCGGATTATTTGTAGAGTGGCTTTTTCACTTTGATTTCCTGTAAATGAGACACACTGTTATAAACGAAATTTGACTTACCCGGACTTCTCGTGTATTTTGCTTTGTTGCTTCGTCCTCGGCCTAGGACCGGCTGACGCCCGAGCTGGCGGGGGGAGTTGTCTTCCAGTTTAGAGCGATGGAGTCGATCGGCGAGGGCGAAGCTCCTCGGCTTAGGACCGGTCGGTGTCCGCGCTGGCTGGGGGAATTGCCCCCAGACTTATGAGCGTAGGAGTCGGTTGGCGAGGGCAAAGCTCCTCGGCTTAGGACCGGTCAGCGTCCGCGCCGGCTGGGGGAGTTGCCCCCAGACTTACGAGCGCAAGGGTCGGTCGTCGAGGGCAAAGCTCCTCGGCTTAGGACCGGTCGGCGTCCGTACTGACTGGGGAGTTGCCCCCAGACTTACGAGCGCAGGAGTCGGTCGGCGAGGGCAAAGCTCCTCGGCTTAGGACCGGTTGGCGTCCGCGCTGGCTGGGGGAATTGCCCCCAGACTTATGAGCGCAGGAGTCGGTCGGCGAGGGCAAAGCTCCTCGACTTAGGACCGGTCGGCGTACGCGCTAGCTGGGGGAATTGCCCCCAGACTTACGAGCGCAGGAGTCGGTCGGCGAGGGCAAAGCTCCTCGGCTTAGGACTGGTTGGCGTCCGCGCTGGCTGGGGGAATTGCCCCCAGACTTATGAGCGCAGGAGTTTGTCGGCGAGGGCGAAGCTCTTCGGCTCGGGACCGGTCGGCGTCCGCGCTGGCAGGGGGAACTGCCCCCAGACTTATGAGCGCGGGAGTTGGTCGGCGAGGGCGAAGCTCCCCCTCCCCTTCCAGTGAGGCGGCAGTCTTCATCCTTTTGCACCCTTAGTGAAACGTTGATTCCGTCGAAGATTAAGAAAAGACAAAAGGGAATGCAATTGTACTCTTAAGAGTCCTGTCTGACTAGTACATTTGGAGGAAAGGAAAAAGGAAATAAGGCTAGACAGAGGGACGTGAACCTAGATAATCCCCTCGGACTAGGCTACGACTGGGGGGAGAGACCTCGCCCGCTCACTCTATGATGCGGAGGGGTCCTTGAACGGTGTTGATATTCTTCCCCTTGTCCGGCTGCATGGAGGTCCCTTCTCCGTGGGCCGGCTCGTCGGCTAAACTCCTGGCGTGCCCCCGGCTCATCAGCTTCTCAATGTCCTTCTTTAAGTGCCAGCAGTCTTCAGTGTCGTGGCCATTGTCCTTGTGGTACTTGCAGTACTTCTCCCCATTCTTCCCACCTCTTTTTGCTTTCGGTGGGGGGCGATCGGTGTGCTCTTCCTTCTGTACTTGAGCGAGGACGGCGTCTGGGGTGGCGTCCCTCGTACCCTCTCCCCGCTGCCTGTTTCTCGGCCTCTTCTCGGTCCGGTACACCTCGGGGCTGCCTCGCCCGCTGTCGCCACGCTTGGTCCCCCGAGGGGCCTTTCCTGCCTCAATGGCCAAGGTCTCCTCGGTCAACATGAAGCGCTCGGCCCTCGCCATGATCCCTGGGAGGTCCTTCGGGGGATCGTTGTGAAGAGATTTCTTAAGGCCTCTATGGCGCAGCCCTTTCTTAAGGGCCGTTTGGACAACCAGGTCGGGGGGCTGTTCACGTTCAGCCTTTCCGCGTTGAAGCGGCGCATGAACTGTCGGAGCGGCTCGGCTGGGCCCTGCACTATGTTAAACAGATGTTCAGCATCAGGCTTTACCTGTCTCCCTGCCATGAATTGTTTGCAGAACAGCTGGGTGAGTTCCTCGAAGCTGTCGATGGAGCGGCTGGGTAGGCTGCGGTACCAGGTCCTCGCTGCTCCCCTGAGAGTAGAATAGAAGCCTCGACAGAGCAGGTCATCATCGGCTCCTTGGAAGGACATGTCCCCCTCGTAGTCCATCACGTGGTTTCCCGGGTCCCCTATCCCGTCGTACTTCCCCAGCGCCGGGATCTTGAATCGAGAGGGGACCCGCGCGTCGGTTATCCTCCGTGATAGGGGGCATCGGTCTCCGTGGATGCCTCCGGGGGTTCGACACCCGTCTACCTCCGGTTCGTTCGGTGGTGGAGGGGGTACAGGCGTCGGCGGGGCTGGCTCCACGGCCCTCGCCACACTGGGGGTTGGGCTGACCCGGTGTTCCCGGCTCCTCCGGCGGGAGCTCCCGCTCCGCCGCGATCGGTCTCTCGAGTGGTGTCGATTGCCTCTCCTGTGGTGGGGTGACCGTGGTCGACGAGACGACGCGGTCACCGATTCGTCCCCCGTGCCTTCAGTTTCTCTTCGGCTCCTTTCACGACGAGGGGAGGAGGCGCGTGATCTCGCCTGGCGGGAGCCGGACAACGTGAACCGACGCTCCACGTTCGGTCCTTGGTTCCCGTGGTCGTCGACCACAGCGGATCGTAAGAGCGGGGGACCCCCCTGCCCAACGATGGTCGTCGCCCAATGCGCCTCCGTTAGCCGGTGCGGTGCTGACGAGCTGCTGTACTGCCGCGACCAGCGTCTGGATGTTCGCGTTGGTCTCCTGGGCCAGGGCACGGAGTTGTCCCTGTGTGGCCAATTCCGACCCGCCAATCTCTTCAGTTGTGGGGGCGGGGTGATTGTTGACGGGCGTGCCTTCGAGGTTGCCGTTGGATGCCCCATTCCCCTCCTCCGGGATGGGGGGCATGCGTTTCCTTCCGTTGCTGGCTCGTGCCATTGCGGGTGTGGTTTGATTCTTCGTGGGACAATTTGTCGTTCCCACAGACGGCGCCAGATGTTTCAGAGTGTTTTCTCACTACAAAAGCGTTGACCGTGGACAACCCGGTCAACGTGGTCAAGGGGCCCACTTAGGTCCCTCGGGTGTGTCGAGTCGATGCAGACGAGGAACGAGTCGGGGCTGCAGACGACGTGGAGCGCATCGGCTGGGCCGAATCGGGGTCCTCGGTCGTTGGTAGGGCGAGGGGAAGCCTCGGCCCGGGTTGAGACGCTCGGCCTCGGTTGGACTTGCTCGGCCTCGGCGGGTCGGACGACGAGGGGTAGCCTCGATCGTCCAGCTGGTTACGTGGTCGGCGAGGGGCGGAGGGGAAGCCTCGGCCCGTGGATCTGATGTCCTCCTGCGTAGACAAGAACGCTCGTCAGGGGGCCGGACCTTGGTTCCGGCCAAATCCCCTCCGATGCCTAAGTCAGACAGTGATCTGAAAGAGGAGGCCCGGCGGAGACGGTTCGACTCGAGAGGAGATCTGAACGGCGTCTCACGGCGCGAGCGGGGGAGGAAGGAGATGAAATGGGGGAACAAGGTCGTTGATGGAGTACCTTAGGTTTTAGATACCTGAGATGCGGTCTTTTGTCCAGTCGTCCTTCTAACCCTTTTATAGACCTCCCGCCGTGATTGCCCCCGACCCACGTCGCTCGTCTGCCCCCGATCGTGCCCCCTCAATCCGCCCCCCCCCCCGTCGCCGCTCCCTGCGCCATGCCAGCACCTCCCAATAACAGCCATTAAGTGGCAACGGGATTGGGGGAACGGTTATCGCTGGAGTGGGTGAGTGACTCGGGCGTTATCGGGGCCGGGTCGGATCGATATTTGGGGGCCCCCTACGGGGCTTTGCCGGGCGGGCCTGACCGCGCAGATGGGCTTCCGATCGACGGTCGGGCATCCGGGCTCGTACCTTTCGGGCTTCTTTCGGTGGGCTGTGCTTCTGGGCCTGTGTTGTTGGGCTTTTGCAAAATAGACGTATCATATGAGATTGTTCACTTTCTTTTTTCCAATTGTCGCCTCTCAAGACTCTGGGTTGGTATTTGATAATCGCTTGCCATGGTAAAAAAAATTTTAGTGATCTTCCTAAATCCAACCTCGGATTGAAAGAACAATTTTTGTTTGTGGTATTTCTGGGGGAGTCGAGTTTTGTCACTCAGTAGCAGAATCATGAACTCGAAATGAATGAAGAAAAACCTCTCTCTGCAGAGGAGAAAGAGGCTGTAGACTCTTTGATGAAGTTGACCGAGGAAAAGAAGTCGACTTAATGGCTTTTGTCTGACCCTATATTTCTCAGGACAGTGTGGACGAAAGGTTGGTTTCCTCACCTATCCCTTCTTTGTCTTTCTACTTCTTAAATTGGGCCTCTTCATTATAGGTATGGTTACATTGGAATACCAAGCCGATCCAGAAATACGAGTAGCACTCAAAACTTCAATTACTGAAGCAGAGGAAAATTTGCCTCCCCCTCAGTTGGATCATCAGGAGAGTGGAGTTGTTGGGGATATTGAAGTTTTACCTATGGTGATCCTGAGGCTCCCCAAACGACTCGACCTCAGAAGAGGAAGGAGAAGCATCTCTTGGCTGGAGTTAAGGTGGCCGATGACAAGAAGAAAAAGTCGAGGCGAAGGCTTATCACTGACAAATCAGATTTGCTTGAGTCGGAGGATGCCATTATCCCGACTGTGGCTCAGAACAAACTCAAGCCTCCAAATATGATCAGGATCTCGAGCGAGGGCCAGGATCACGTATCAGAGGGAATTCTAGTGGAGCCATTCTCTGCTCAAGGAGCATCTGTACGCCAAGATTCCTGCCCTTAGGGAGGTTTACTTCCTCCAGAGGTTCTGGCCGAGGACATTCCCCCCAGTTCAGGTCGATCGTATTGGAGGATGAACCCCATCAAAACCCGGTCAGGTATGATGAAGAAGATCTTCTTTAGCCAGCTTACCTAGTGGGGGTGGACGAGTCAGCCTTATTGAGCCTCGGGTATGTCTCTAGACTTGTCAAGAATATGGCCCTCCTCGAGATAGGGAGGTCCTAGAGAAAGTCGATCATGAGAGGTTAGCCACAATGTCTATCCGTAGAGGCCTTCAGACAAAACATTATATTCATTCTTTGCCTGATTTTGACCATTGGGGCTGAATCTTATACTTCTTTGCAGTCTATTTTGGCCATGCTTGAGATACGTTGCCGATCATTGGCGATGGCTAATTATGAAGCCACTCTGGCCAAGGAGTTGAAGCGATCGGACTCGGCTAGGAAGGTATTCGACAAAACGAATGCATCAATGCTGCTATGGAAGCAGCACAATGATACACTCAAGGATCGGGTGAAACATCTTGAGAAAGATTTAAATGAAAACCGTAAACAGTGGGTTGCCCTCGATATACGAGTCCAAGAGGAAATTGCCTTGAGAGGGAGAGAGAGAGAGAGAGAGAGATATATATATATATATAGCAGAAGAACAATTGCTTAAAGTAAGAAAGTTGTGGGAGTCAGAAAGACTTCAGTTTCAAACTTGACCTCTTGTTGGTTCTTAAGAACTCACCACGAAAGAGATCACAAAAAAGGCTGTCCAAGAATACCGGGACAATTTGCCCAATTTGGATGAGCTTTATATACAAGGAAACGAATGGTGCCATCAAGAGATTACGGTTTGATTTTCTGTTCTTGCAGATTAAATCGACTAAGTTCCCCTTATTTTGGATGATGAAGAACCTGATAGCCCTCTGGACGAGGTTATTCAAGCTACAACATGGAAGCTATCATCTCGGTTGACAAGGCTGTCATTGAGTCAGACGATGTTACACATGTAGCTGCTTCAGAGGAGCATGCACATGCCACTTCGGTCGAGGGGGACCACGGACATGTTGCTTTGGTTGAGGAACCTAAGGAATTCCTCTCTACCCTAGTTTTTTTGAACCCTTGTTCTTTGTATTGGGGATGTAAATTTTTTGAAAAAAAAGGAGATTTTGTAAAATAAATATGACAAAATTGTCTTGTAACTCATTGATTGAAGGAAAATTGTTTGAATAGAGAATGAGCGTTTGTATCGTCAGATGGTCCCTTTCAAGAGGTTAAGCGTTGGCTCCTGAGGGTGATGACTGAATTGTTGAACCATGCCTCTTGGACCACTAGAATAAGACACAGGCTCTTCAAACAGTGAAATGAGTCATCTCTCAATTTATGACGTTAGTCATTTAGTAGTATGAGAATGACTTCTTGGGTCATAATAGATAACAAGAGATGTCGTCCTGTAGAAGGACACGATCCTCTTGACTTACGACTGACAACGATAGTCATTCAGTGGCGAGGGTATGACCCCTCGACTTATGACTTACGATGAAATTAGGTCGTTCAGTCGCGAGGGGATAGCCCCTTTGCCTTATGGCTGACGATGGTCGTAGTTGTTTGGTTGCAAAGGACTTGGTCCCTTTTGTAGGGATCGTCTAACCCTTGCAATACTAACAACACACACTAGAGGGGGGGGTGAATGGTGTAATGGCAATAAAATTGTCCAAATAAAATTTAACTTGCAAATGCGGAATTATAAATGCAAGAGGAATTAAATGGCACAATCAATCCAAACGCAAACACAAAGTTTTACCCTGGTTCTCCAAACTTGGGTACATCCAGCCACACCAATATTCACTATATTCTCACAAGAAAAGTGAATACAAATCCCACAAAGAGATACCCCACAAAGAGGATTTATGCCCTACACAAGGACCCAACCAATCCTACACAAGGATCAAGATTCCCACACAGAGAATCACTAACTCCCACTCAGAGAATTAGGGTTAGTCCTACACCAGGACACTAAACTCCCACAAAGAGAGTTACTCCCACAAAGAGAGTATCCTAAGTCCCACAAAGAGACAACCTCCCACAAAGAGAGAAAGTCCTAATCCCACAAAGAGAAATAGGAAAACAATTTACACCTTGTAAAGTAAATACTCTTACCTATGCCTTGAGATGCTTACTCATGAATGAATGCAAGGCATGGAAGAGGATCTCCAAGTGTTGGAATATGCTTAAGAGCACTTGGATGATTTCCCTTGAGCTGGACGTCAATGCATGAAGAAAGATGAATGCTCAATAGAGGGAAATGAGGGAGCTTGAGAGTGGTTTATTGATCTCTTGAGATTTTCTATAGAGTCAAGAGTTTATCAAATGTTGTCAAGAGTTCTCAAGAAAGGCAGCACACTCATATATATATGAATCCTATATCAAAACCAAAAACCCAAAGAAACAGCCAGAAAAACAAATCTGCAACGGCTAGAAACTGGGTGAAAACGACAGGAACAGTCGACTGATGATCATAAGACAGTCGACTGATCAACGGCTAGAAAATATCCAACGGCTATAATCTGAGCCAGGACAGTCGACTGACGAAGTCAATACAGTCGACTGACAAACAGGACATGCGCCTGTAAATCCTTCAGTAGACGACTGCTGCAGGGGATGGATCGAAACAGAGAGCTGCACTCTTTCTCTAATTCTTCGTACAGGCGACTGGTGTTAATACTACAGTCGACTGTCGAATGGTCAGGCGACTGTATATTCTTCATCAGTCGACTACTGTAAAGTATGTAGAGAAGACAGAGAGATGCAGAGATTGCACTTACGCTAGACAGGTGACTGTTGACCAAATCTCAGGCGACTGTAAATGTACAGGCGACTGGGAACTGATTGACAGGCGACTGTGCGTAAGGCTCAAGTGTGAGTCAATAGAAATGTTGACTTGAGCAGTGCATATCAGGCGACTGTAGAAGGATCTACAGGCGACTGGAAATCACCCAGTCGACTGTTTTCCCTCATCAGACGACTGACCGAAAGAGTGAACCTATTGGGTTGGATTCTATGATAATCCTAAGGTTCACTAAGATGGTTAAATGCATGAGCATGAATGAGTAAACCATCTAGCAAGGCATTACATCAACCCTAGACTCAAAAAGAAAGAGAAAGCAATAAAGTAAATTACAGGGATTACAATGCTTTCAAAAGAATCTAAGTCTTCAATCTTCATGCCTTGATTGCTCTCCATCATCTCAAAGCTTTGGCACTCCTTGAGTCCAAACTTTGGCTCTTCTTCACATGATGTCCATCCTTACACCAAGTGATTAGTCTCCAATAAAGATATCCTTGAAATAAACTGAGAGACTAAAACATGAGATTCATTAGCAACAACATAATGTTGTGATCATCATCAAAATAATATTGGTATGAAACACCAATACTCAACACCTTTAAATTACGTTCAACGACAAAAGTGGGTCGTTTGGTTGCAAGGGGATGGCCCCTTCGACTTACGGCCGACGACGATAGGGTCATTTAGTGGCGAGAGGTTGGACCCTTGGCTTACGGTTGACGATGATAGTATGTCGTTCGGTTACGAAGGGTTGGCCACTTCAACTTACGGTCGATAATGATAGTTGTTCAGTGGCAAGGGTGTAACCCCACGACTTACGACGGACGACGATAATGTGTCGTTTGATTACAAGTGGTGACCCCTTCGACTAATGGCTGATAACAATAGTGTCATTTGGTTGCATGGGGGTGGCCCCTTCGACTTACGGCAGTTGACAATGGTCTTTCAGTGGCGAGAGATTAGCCCCTCGGTTGACGGCTGACTACAACAGTGTGTCGTTTGGTTGTAAATAGATGGTCCCTTCGACTTACAGCTGACGACAATAGTCGTTAAGTGGCGAGGGTTTGACCCCTCGACTTACGGCTGACGATGATACTGTATCGTTCGACTACGAGGGGGTGGCCCCTTCGACAAATGGCCAACGAAGATAGTCATTTAGTGGCGTGGGTGTGACCCCTCGACTTACGGCTGATGACGATAGTGGTTCGTTTGGTTGCAAAGAGGTGGCCCCTTCGACTTATGGCCAACGATCATAGTGGGTCGTTCTGTTGCAAGGGGGTGACCCCTTTGACTTACGACTGAAGACGATAGTGTGTCATTCGGTTGTGAGGGGGTGTCCCCTTTGACTTACAACTGACGATGATAGGGTCGTTCAGTGGCAAGAGGTTGGGCCATCGGCTTACTGCTGACAACGACGGTGTGTTGTTTGGTTACGAGGGGTTGGCCCCTTCGACTTATGGCTGACGACATTAGGTTCGTTCAGTGGCAAGAGGTTAACCCTCTCAGCTTAAGACAGACGATGATAGTGTGTCGTTCGGTTGCGAGGGGTGACCCCTTCGAATTACGGTCGACGATGATAGTCGTTCAGTGGCGAGGGTGTGACCCCTCGACTTAAGGTTGACGACGGTAATGGGTCATTTGGATAAAAGTGGGTGGCCACTTCAACTTACGACTGACGACGATAGTCATTCAATGGCGAGCATGTGATCCCTTGACTTACGGCTGACGAGGATAGTGGGTTGTTTGGTTGTGAGGGGGTGGCCCCTTCGACTTAAGGCCGACGACTATAGTGAGGTTCGGTTGCGAGGGGGTGTCCCCCTTCGACTTATGAACGACGATGATAGTGGGTAGTTCGGTTACAAGGGGGTGTCCCCTTCGACTTACGATTGACGACATTATGGTCATTCAGTGGCGAGAGATTGGCCCCTCGGCTAATGGTTGATGATCTGTCACGCCCCGCTTCCCAAAATGGACGGAAGCAAGACGTGACGAGGCCCGCTTAGGCCAGAGCTTTAGAAGCTCGAACCCAATAAGCGTCTGTAGAGGTACCATTTTAAAAGAATTTCAGGTTCTTGCATTTTTATAGTTCGAAACAACAAAAGTACGGAAAATATTATTGCATTCATTAAATTAGAGTTATGATATCCAACAAGTACAAAGTCTAAAAGAAGCCTAAGCATGGCAACAAAAGTTTAAAGACAAACAGAAAAGTAGTGACCTCTGAAGTGGCGACTAAAAGACCACAAGGTCTGGTCCTTGACAGGTACGTACTCTGATGACGACGTCCTCGGCTCCACGTACTCCAGCGAGTCTGCCTCGTCCACAATCTCTGGCTGAACACCTGACGTACAGCACCCAAGAAAAGGAACTGTACGTCAGGTAAAGTCTACAAGAAGGGTTAGACTTTACTGCAAGTGCACCGAACGTTAAACAACGGTTTACTGGTTGATTAGCATGCTGAGGTTCTTTTACACAACAGTTTACTGGTTGATTAGCATGCTGTGGTTATAACAGGGTAACACGACAGGAAGTAACGCAGCAGGAAAGTAAAACGGGACAAGTAGTAGTCGTAGCGTGTGCTACCAACTACGGGACTAGCCTACAGGTGTCAAGACAAGACGTGACGTGATGGAAGCAAGGCAGGACAAGACAAGTGAGACACGAAAGGGTTCACGCCTTACGGTTCGAGGGGGATCAGACCCTCTTGCCGTGCGCACGCTCAACCCAACCCCAAACCCCAAGACAAGACAAGACATGACACCAGTACAAGGGATCACTCGCTCTAGCTTGGCGAGTGCCCTATTGCCCGCAGGCTGAGAATCCGTACAAGGGATCACTCTCTCTAGCTTGGAGAGTGCCCTATTGCCCTCGGGCTGTGTATCAGTACAAGGGATCACTCTCTCAACTTGGAGAGTGCCCTATTGCCCGCAGGCTGTGAATCAGTACAAGGGATCACTCGGCGAGTGCCCTATTGCCCAGCGGGCTGTGCAAGACGGGACGTGACGTGACACGACAGGAAGGGTTATTCTAGGGTGTCCACACACACGCACACACAAGATAGCCCTACAGCATTAAAAGTTGTTGTTGTCAGGCTCAGACTTCGTCGTCAAGTCTGAGCCGTCAGGAGTCGTCCCAGACGCTATCATTTCACGTCCGGTTCTATACATTCACAGTCTAACAGTTCTAGCAACCTAAGACCAAAGCACGGTCAAAAACGCAAGTGGGTACACTTGCCTGAAATGGCGAGTGTGTCGTCCTCTCGAAGCGTCTCGTCCAAGCGTCTCGTCCGCAGAAGTCCGTCTGAAATATCGCCACGGCGACGATGTCAGGTCCCAAATTCATCAAATCCTATTAAGGTTCGTTTCTAGGTTTTCGGGACTATCCTATTCGTCAAAAGTCACTTTTTGATGTTTCAGCCTAATCGACGATCTATCCTATGTGCACAGTCAAATTAGTCCGTTCGTCGATTTTCTATGTTCGTACAACGTTTTACAGGAGCTGGAAAGTAAATTTAGTTCAAGTTGACGATTTTTAGTTTAGGTTTCAGTCAGCTATTGTGGGGGTTTCTACGAGTTTCGGGGAACCAACCTGGACCGGAGTTTGCTGTAGATTGGATGTCGGGTCTGATTGGAGAACTCCTCAGCTTCAGATCTGGTCCTCGCACGTCTCTCCAAAAGTTCGAACTTACGACGAAGGCCTACGACGTGTCGCAACATCGTAGACGGCAAATCCGCGAAGTGGCACGTCCAAGTGGGGCCCACAGCAGTGCTAGGGGTCCAAGGGGGCCCACAACACCTCAGGAGCCCTTGGGGGGCCCACCACAGAAGTTGGTGTGGGAGAAACCCACTTGTGACGAAGTTCGGTCGGTCGGGCTTGGTCAGTGCGGGGGTTCCTCTCGGTCAGACCGAGAGGAGCTCTCGGTCGGACACTGAGCAGCGCAGCGGGGTCGGGAGCTTGGGCGGTGCGAGGGATTTTGTCGGTCAGACCGACAGATCCCGTCGGTCGCAGCGGGCGGGCCAAGTTGCAACGTTGCAAATTGCAATGAGGCGGAGCGGAGAGCGGGTGCGGGGCGGCCTCTCGGTCGCTGCGGGCGGACCCACCGGTCGGGCGCTTGGCAATGCGGAGCGGAGCGGTGCGGGCGGCTGTGCGAGGAAGTCTCTCGGTCAGACCGAGAGAGAGCCTCGGTCGGAGCGGGGGACAGCAGGGGGGGCGATGCAGCGGGTGCTGCAAGCGGCGATGCGGGGGCTTGCTCCGGTCGTGCGCTAGGATTTGCGGGGGAGAGCTCCGGTCGTGCACGTTGCGATCGTCGCAACGTTGCGACGAAGCTTTGGAAGAGGAAACGGCGGCTAGGGTTTTGAGCAATGACGAAATAACTTTGCCTAGGGCTAATTTAAATAGGTTAGAGCTAGGGTTAGGGTTAGGGTTCGGAAAAAACTTTATTAAAATAATTTAAAATAATTAATTTAGTTAAAATTACTCTCCTCTCCCTCACGCGAAATGGGTGCGGCCAAAAATTCTAAAATTTTGCCTAAAAATTCATTAATACATTATTATAATATAGGAATTTTATTGTAATTAAAACTTTTATAAAAATAGGTTTTAAAATTATTTAAAACTTTCAAAAAAATGGAAAATAGGTCAAATTAAGTCCAAAATTGTGAAATAATTCTGGGGTGTTCGGGGCGACTAAGAAAGAGAGTGGAGAAGACGGATCTAAATTTCGACGTCGAGAGACGAAACTAAAATTCGAAACGTCTCGCGTCAAAACAGAAAGTCGCGACGTCACGTCAAATAAGTTAGTATCGCGGAAGAACGACTCGAGATATGTCGTTCCAAAGTTATTCCACAATCTAATACTTTCAGAGACGATCACGACGACATATCACACAAAAACGTTCAAAAACAAATAAAGTCTAAAATAAACACGTGCACGATCAAAAGCACGTGCACGAAGAAGGTACGATAGAAACAGGCCGTTACATTCTACCCACCTTAGAAATGATTCCGCCCTCGGAATCACTCACCCTAGTTATAATTACCCATATAACCTTATACCCGCAACTATCATATCTACTCATAAAGATTTCTAATCCTGTAACTTCGAACAACGTTCCTCAATAATCCATCCTAGTCCATCTTTTCACTGGGCAAGCCACGACTAAACTCTCTTCCTATTACTTAACTATAGACCCATCACTACTACTCAAATTCCCAACTCCAAGTTCTCATAAAAATAATAATCATCTTCTGATATC
>CM061134.1:103979906-103995732 GCA_030789695.1 Scilla litardierei | reverse complement strand
AAAATTAAGAGAAGACAAACGTAGGTTATAAAAATCATATTATTAAAAAAAGTTTTATATCTTCCATAAAATGTCAAAAATGGCACCGAGATTAAAAAATACGCAAAAATATTTGTCGGAACCGAGATATCGACATCCTCAACTAAAAAATAAGAGAAGACAAACTTAGGCTGTAGAAATCATATCATTTAATAAAAAGATACATAGCTTTTCGAAAATGTAGAAAATAGCTCTAGGCTCAAAAAAAATTCAAAAAAAATGTTCTTTAGAACCGAGAGATCGCCATCTTCAACTTGAAAAAACGAAAAGAAAAAATTAGGTCAAAAAATCATGACATTTAATAAAAAGATCCACAACTTCCTAAAAATGAAGAAAAATAGTCCCGACCTCAGAAAAATTGACCAAAATGTCTGTTGGAACTGGGAAATCGCCATCTTCAATTGAATAATAAGAGATGACAAAATTAGTCTATAAAAATCATTTCGTTTAATATAAAGATTCATATTATACAAAAAGTGTAGAATATAGTTCAGAATTCAGAATAATCTGAAAAATTGTCCGTTTGAACAGGAGATAGCCATATTCACTGAAAAATAAAAGAAGACAAAATTAGGCCAAAAATCATATTATTTAATAAAAAGATACATATCTACCATAAAATATAGAAAAATAGCACCGAGCTCAGAAAAATCTGCACAAATGTCCATTGGAACAGGTAGATCACAATATTCAACTAAAAAAGAGAAGACAAAATTAGGGCAAAAAATCATATCATTTAATAAAAAGATTCATATCTTCCAGGAAATGAAGAAAAAAGCCCAAAGCTAAGAAAAATCTGTAAAAATGTTCGTTGGGACCTAGAGATCGACATCTTCAAATATATCTGCAAAAGTATCCGTTGGAAGCGGATATCGCCATCTTCAAGTGAAAAATAAGAGAAGACAAAATTAGGGTACAAAAATCAAATAATTAAATAAAAAGAGCCATATCGTCAATAAAATGTAGAAAATAGCTCCGAGCTTAGAGGAATCCACAAAAATGTCCGTTGGAACTGGAAGATCGCCATCTTCAACACAAAATAAGAGAAAACAAAATTAGGCTATAAAAATCATATCATTTAATCTAAAGATATATATCTTACAAAAATGTAGAAAATAGCCCAGAGTTGAGAAAAATATGCAAAAACGTCTGTTGGAACCGTGAGAATGCTATGTTCATCTGAAAAATGTTAGAAGATAAAATTAGGCCAAAAAATCATATCATTTCATAAAAAGATACATATCTTCCAGAAAATATAAAAAATAGCATCTTGGTCAAAAAAATCCGCAAAAATCTCCGTTGAAACCGTGAGAACTCCATCTTCAACTAAAAATAAGAGAAGACAAAATTATGCCAAAATAATATCATATAATAAAATGATCCATGTCTTCTGTAAAATGAACCAAAATAGCCCCAAGCTAACAAAAATCACTTAAAATGTCTGTTATAACCAGTAGTTTGCAATCTTCAACTGAAAAAATAAGAGAAGAAAAATGTAGGTTATAAAAATCATATCATTTAATAAAAAAATCATATCTTACATAAAATGTAGAAAATAGCACCGAGCTTCGAAAAATCCGCAAAAATTTCCGCTGGAACCGGAAAATTGCCATCTTCAGCTGAAAAGTAAGTGTAGACAAAATTAGGCTATAAAAATCATATCATTTAATATAAATATTCATATTTTACATAAAATATAGAAAATAGCTCAGAAAAATCCGCAAAAATATTTGATGGAACCGGAAGATCGTCATCTTCGTTTGAAAAATAGAGAAGACAAATTTATGCCAAAAACATATCATTTCATAAAAAGATCTATATCTTTCAGAATATGTAGAACAACAGACTCAAGCTAAGCAAAATCCGTAAAAATGTTCGTTGGAACCGGGAGATCGCTATCTTAAATTGAAAAATAAAAGAAGACAAAAATTAGGCCAAAAATCATATATTTAATAATAAGAACCATAACTTCTCGAAAATGTAGAAAATAGCACCGACCTCAGAAAAATCCGCAAAAATGTCCCTTGGAACCATGAGATCGCCATCTTCAACTGAAAAAAAGTGATGACAAATTAGGTTATAAAAACTCATATCATTTAACATAAAGATTCATATTATATAAAAAATAGAGAAACTAGTCTGAAGCTCAAAAAAATCTGCACAAATTTCCATTGGAACCGGGAGATTGCCATCTTCAAATTAAAAACAAAGAAGACAAAATTAGCCAAAAATCATATCATTTCATAAAAAGATTCATATCTTTCAGAAAATGTAGAAAAACATGCTTAAGGTAAGAAAAATTTGCAAAAATGTCCATCGGATTTGGGAGATCACCATTATCAACGGAAAAAAAAATAAGAGAAGAGGAACGTAGGCTATAAAAATCATATCATTTATAAAAATGTAGAATATAGTATCGAGATTATAAAATCCACAGAAATGTCAGTTGTAATAGGGAGATCACCATCTTCAACGAAAAAACAAGAGAAGACAAAATTAGGCTAAAATAATATCATTTTAATAAAAAGATACATATCTTCCAGAAAATTTAGAAAATAGTCCCGAGGTCAAAATAATACACAAAATGTCCGTTAGAAACGGGAGATTGCTATCTTTAACTGAAAAATAAAAGAAGACAAAATTAGGCCAAAAAATCATATCATTTAATAAAAAAGTTTCATAACTTCTCAAAAATGTTGAAAAATAGACCCGAGCTCAGAAAATTCCCTAAAATGCCCTTGAAACCGTGAGATCGCCATATTCAATTCAAAAATAAGAGAGGACAAAATTAGGTTATGAAAATCATATCAGTTAATATGGAGACCTATATTATACTAACAAGTATAGAAAATAACACGTAGCCCAAAATAAATCCACACAAATATCCATTGGAACCGGCAGATCGCCATCTTCAAAGCAAAAAAGAGAAGATAAAATTAGGCCAAAAATCATATCATTTCATAAAAAATACAAATTTTCTAGAAAATATAGAAAAATAGTCTCAAGCTAAGAAAAATCTGCAAAAATGTCCGTTGGAACCCAGAGATCGACATCTTCAACAAAAAAAATAAGAGAAGACAAACGTAGGCTATAAAAATCATATTATTTAAAAAAGTTCTATATCTTCCATTAAAAAGAGGTAGATTGCAATATTCAATTAAAAAGAGGAGACAAAATTAGGCCAAAAATCATATCATTTAATTAAACGATTCATATCTTCCAGAAAATGAAGAAAAAAGCTCAAAGCTAAAAAATATGCAAAAATGTCCGTTGGGACCTAGATATCGCCATCTTCAACTGAAAAAATGAGAAGATAAAATTAGGCTATAAAAATTTTGTGATTTAATAAAGAGATACATATCTTTAATAAAAAGTAGAAAATAGCCTGGAGCTCTTAAAAATCGACAAAAATGTCTGTTGGAACGGGGGATCGCCATCTTCAACTAAATAATAAAAGAAGACAAAATTAGGTTATAAAAATCATATCATTTAATATAAAGATTCATATCATTCAGAAAATGTAGAAAATAGCTCGGAGCTCAGAAAAATTGGAGAAAATGTCTGTTGGAACTGGGAGATCGCTATCTTCAACTGAAAAAAATAGGAGAAGACAAAAGTAGGCAAAAATTTCATATTATTTAATAAAATGATACATATCTTCCAAAAATGTGGAAAATAACCCAGGGTTCAGAAAATTTGAAAAAATGTCTGTTGGAACCAGGGGAACGCCATCTTCACCTGGAATATATAAGAGAGGACAAATATAGGCTAAAAATATTATCATTTATTAAAAAGATCCACATCTTCAACATGAAAATAAGAGAAGACAAATTTAGGCTATAAAAATCATATCAATTAATAAAAAGATTAATATCTTTCATAAAATATAGAAAACATGACCAAGCTCAGAAAATAATATATAAAAATCTTATCGTAGAAGATGGCGATATTCCGGTTGCAATAGACATTTTTATAAATGAAGATGGTGATTTCTCAGATTCTAATTTTGTCTTCTCTTATATTTCAGTTGAAGATGGCGATTTCCTAATTTCAACAAACATTTATTGACCTAAATTTGTCTTCTCTGATATCATTTAATAAAACGATCCATATCTTCCAGAAAATGTGAAGAATAACTGGAGCTCGAAAAATCTGCAAAAATATACGTTGTAACCAGAAGATTGCCATCTTCAACCGAAATATAAGACAAGACAAATATGGCCAAAAACATATCATTTAATAAAAAGATCGCCATCACTAGCAGGAAAATAAGAGAAGATAAAATTAGGCAACAAAAATCATATCAATTAATTTAAAGATCTTTATCTTCCAGAAAATATAGAAAATAGCCCCGAGCTCAGAAAAATATGCAAAAATTTACGTTGGAAACAGGAGATCGCCACCTTCAACTGAAAATATAAGAGAAGACAAAATTAGACCATAGTAATCAAATCATTTAATGTAAATATCTGTATCTTGCAGAAATTGTAGAAAATAATCGAGATCTCAGAGAAATTCGCAAAAATATACGTTGGAACCGGAGATCGCCATCTTCATCGGAAAAATAAGAGAAGACAACATTGGGCCAAAAAAATCATATCATTTAATAAATAGATCCATATCTTACAAAAAATGTAGAAAAATAGCCGGGAGCTCTTAAAATTCCGCAAAAATTTACGTTGAAATGGGAGATCATCATATTCAACTGAAAAATAAAAGAAGACAAAATTAGTCTATAAAAATCACATAATTTAATAAAAAGATCCATATCTTCAATAAACTGTAGAAAATAGTTTCGTGTTTAGAAAAATCTGCAAAAATGGTCGTTGGAACCTTATCAACATCTTCAACTGAAAACTAGAGAAGACAAAATTAGGCTATAAAAATCATATCATTTAATATGAAGATTCATTTCTTACAGAAAATTTAGAAAATAGACCAGGGCTCAGAAAAATCTGCAAAAATGTCCGTTGGAATCGGGCGATCGCTATCTTCAAAGAAAAGAATAAGAGAAGGTAAAATTAGGCATACAAATCATATCATTTAATAAAATGATCTGCAACTTCTCGAAAATTTAGAAAAAAGGTCCCAGCTAAGAAAAAGCTGCAAAAATATTCGTTGGAACCGAAAAATCCCCACTTCAACTAAAAAAAGAGAAGATAAAATTAGGCTATAAAAATCATATCATTTAATATAAAAATCTATATCTTTCAGAAAATTTAGAAAATAGCCCGGAGCTTAAAAAATTCACACAAATGTCCATGGGAAATGAGAGATCACCATCTTCAACTAAAAACAGAGAAGACAAAATTAGGCCAAAAAATTATATCATTTAATTAAGAGATCCATAACTTCCCGAAATTGTTGGAAAATAGTCCCAAGCTCAGAATATACGCAAAATTATCTATTGGAAGCGTAAGATTATCATCTTCAAGTGAAAAATAAGAGAAGACAAAATTAGGCTACAAAAATCAAATAATTAAATAAAAAGAGCCAAATATTCAATAAAATGTAGAAAATAGCCCCGAGCTTAAAGAAATCCGTAAAAATATCCGTTGGAGCTGGGACATCGCCATCTACAACACAAAAATAAGAGAAAACAAAATTAGGTTATAAAAATCATATCATTTAATCTTAAAGATACATATATTACAAAAAATGTAAAAAACCCGGAGCTCAGAAAAATATACAAAAATGTCTGTTGGAACCGTGAGATCACCATCTTCATCTGAAAAATATGAGAAGATAAAATTAGGCCAAAAATAATATTATTTAATAAAAAGATCCATATCTTCCAGAAAATATAAAAAAATAGCCTCTAGGTCAAAAAATCGACAAAACTCTCCATTGAAACCGTGCGAACGCCATCTTCAACTAAAAATAAGAGAAGACAAAATCAGGTCAAAAATCATATCATATAATAAAATGATCCATATCTTCCGTAAAATGAACAAAAATAGCCCAAAGCTAACAAAAATCACTTAAAATGTCCGCTACAACTAGTAGATTGCAACATTGAAAAAATAAGAGAAGAAAACGTCGGATATAAAAAAATATTATTTAATAAAAAATTCATATCTTCCATAAAATGTAGAAAATAGCACCGAGCTTCGAAAATCCGCCAAAATTTTCATTGGAACCAGGAGATCGCCATCTTCAACTGAAAAATATGAGTAGACAAAATTAGGTTACAAAATCATATGATTTAATATAAAGATTCATATCTTATAGAAAATGTAGAAAATATCCCGTAGCCCAGAAATCCTCAAAAATGTTCATTGTAACCGGGAGATTGTCATCTTCATCGAAAAAATAGAGAAGACAAAATTAGGCAAAAAAATCATATCATTTCATAAAAAGATCTATATCTTTCAGAAAATGTAGAACAATAGACTCAAGCTAAGAAAAATCAGCAAAAATGTCCATTGGAACTGGGAGATCGCCATCTTCAACTGAAAAAAATAAGAGAAGACAAGCGTAGGCTATTAAAATCATATCATTTATAAAAATGTAGAAAATAGCACCGAGCTTATAAAAATCCGCAAAAATATCTGTTGGAACATGGAGATCTCGATCCTCAACTAAAAAATAAGAGAAGAAAAAATTAGGCCAAAAATCATATAATTTAATAAAAAGATTCATATCTTCCAGAAAATTTAGAAAATATGCCCGAAGTCGAAATAAAACACAAAATGTCTGTTAGAACCGGTTATCGCTATCTTCAACTGAAAATTAAAAGAAGACAAAATTCGGCCAAAGAATCATTTCAGTTAATAAAAAGATCCATAACTTCTCGAAAATGTAGAAAAATTTCCTCGAGCTCAGAAAAATCCGTATAAATGTCTTTTGGAACCGGGAGATCGCTATCTTCAACTGAATAATAAGAGATGATAAATTAGTTTATAAAATCCATATCATTTAATATAAAGATTCATATTATTAAAAAATATTGAAAATAGCCCAGAGCTCAAAAAAATCCGCACACATGTCCATTGGTACTGGGATATCACCATCTTCAAACTAAAAAGGGAAGACCAAATTAGGTTTAAAAATCATATCTTTTCATAAAAAGATACATATCTTCTAGAAAATGTAGAAAAATCTGTGAAAATTTCTTTAAAACTAGGAGATCGCCATCTTCAACTGAAAAAATAAGAGAGTACAAACATAGGCTATAAAAATCATATTATTTTATAAAAAGTCATATATCTCCTTAAAATGTAGAAAATATCACCGAGCTCAAAAAAATACGTAAAAATGTCCGTTGGAACCGGAAGATCGCCAACTTCAAAAGAAAAAAAATAAGAAATGACAATAGTAGGCTAAAAAATCAAATCATTTAAAAAAGCCACAACTCTTCGAAAATGTAGAAAAAAGTTCGAAGGTCAAAAAAACCGCAAAAGTGTTCGTTGAAATCGAGAGATCACCCGTTTCAACTAAAAATAAGAGAAGAAAAATTAGGTTAAAATCATTTCATTTAATAAAAATATCCATAACTTCTCGAAAATGTAGAAAAATAGCCCCGAGCTCAGAAAAATAGGCAAAAATGTCCGTTGGAACCGAGGGATCGCCATCTACAACTGAATAATAAGAGAAAACAAAATTATGTTATAAAATCATATCATTTAATATAAAAATTCATATCATACAGAAAAAGAAGAAAATATCTCGGGGTTAAAAAAATCCAAAAAATGTCCATTTGAATCGGGAGATAGCCATCTTCAACTGAAAAATAAAAGAAGACAAAATTTGGCCAAAAAATCATACCATTCAATTGAAAGATACATCTATGTCATAAAATGTAGAAAATAGCACCAGCTCAGACAAATCCGCCCAAATGTTATTGGCACAGGTAGAACGCAATATTCAACTAAAAATAAGAAGAAAAAAGTAGGACAAAAAATCATATCATTTAATTAAAAGATTCATATCTTCCAAAAAATGTAGAAAAAAGCACAAACCTAAGAAATTTCTGCAAAAATGTCCATTGGAAACTGGAGATCGCCATCTTCAACTGAAAAATATGAGAAGACAAAATTAGGCAATAAATATTTTGTGATTAAATAAAGAGATCGATATCTTTAATAAAATGTAGAGTATAACCTGGAGTCCAGAAAAATCGACAAAAATGTCCGTTGGAACGGGGGATCGCGATTTTCAACTGAATAATAAGAGAAGACAAAATTAGATTATAAAAATCATATCATTCAATATAAAGATTCACATCTTACAGAAAATGTAGAAAATAGCTCGAATTTCAGAAAAATTCAAAAAAATATCTGTTGGTACCGGGAGATCGTCATCTTCAACTAAAAAATAAGAGAAGACAAAAGTAAGCCAAAATATCAGATCATTTAATAGAATGAAACATATTTCCAAAAATGTGGAAAATAGCGCAGTGTTCAGAAAAATCCGCAAAAATGTCCGTTGGAATCGGGAGATCGACATCTTCAACTGGAATAAAAGAGATAAGATAGGACAAATTTATTAAAAAGATTGCCATCTTCATCTAGAAAATAAGAGAGGACAAATTTAGGCTATAAAAATCATATCAATTAATAAAAATATTAATATCTTTCATAAAAGATAGAAAATAGCATTAAGCTCAGAAAATGATGTATAAAAATCTAATCATTTGAAGATGTCGATTTCCCGATTCCGAATTTTGTCTTCTCTTATATTTCAGTTGGAGATGTCAATTTCCTGATTTCAACGGACATTTTTTGACCTAATTTTGTCTTCCTGATTCATTTAATAAAATGATCCATATCTTCCAGAAAATGTGAAAAATAGTCGGACCTCAGAAAAATCTGCAAAAATGTCCGTTGGAACCTGGAGATTGCCATCTTCAACCAAAATAAAAGTGACGACAAAGTAAGGCTAAACATATCTTTAATAAAAAGATCGCCATCATCAGTTGGAAAATAAGAGAAGACAAAATTAGGCAACAAAAATCATATCAATTAATATAAAGATCCTTATCTTCCAGAAAATATAAAAAATAGCCACTAGCCCAGAAAAATACGAAAAAATTTACGTTGGAAATGGGAGATTGACATCTTCAACTATAAAATAAGAGAAGACAAAATTAGACCATAAAAAAATCAAATCTTTAATATAAATATCCATATCTTACAGAAAATGTAGAAAAGAACCGAGTGCTCAGAAAAATCCGCAAAAATGTCCGTTGGAACCGAGGATCGTCATCTTCATCTAAAAAATAAAAGAAGACTAAATTAGGCCATAAAAATCATATCATTTAATAAATATATCCATATCCTACAAAAATGTAGAAACTAGCCGGGAGCTCTTAAAATTATGCAAAAATTTCCGTTGAAACGGGAGATCGTCATATTCAACCGAAAAATAAGAGAAGAAAAACTTAGTCTATAAAAATAATATCATTTATTAAAAAGATCTATATTTTCAATAAACTATAGAAAATAGTTCCAAGTTTAGAAAAATCCGCAAAAATGGCTGTTGGAACCGGGAGATCGACATCTTCAACTGAAAATCAGAGAAGACAAATTAGGCTATAAAAACAATATCATTTAATATAAATATTCACATCTTACAGAAAAATTAGAAAATAGACCGGAGCTTAGAAAAATCCGCAAAAATGTTCGTTGGAACCGGGTGATCCCCAACTTCAACGAAAAAAATAAGAGAAGGAAAAATTAAGCATAAAAATCCTATCATTTAATAAAAAGTTCCATAACTTTTCGAAAATGTTGAAGAATAGCTTCGAGCTTAGATAAAACTACAAAAATATCTGTTGAACCATGAAATCTCCATCTTCAACTGAGAAATAAGAGAAGACAAAATTAGTCTATAAAAATTATATCATATAATATATAAAGTCATATCTTCTAGAAAATTTAGAAAATAGCACAGAGTTCAGAAAAATCCGCACAAATGTCCATTGGAAATGACCATCTTCAACTGAAAAAGAGAAGACACAATTAGGCCAAAAAATCATTTAATTTAAAAAAGATCCCTAACTTCCCGAAAATGTAGGAAAATAGTTCCAAGCTCAGAAATATCCACAAAAATATCCGTTGAAAGAGGGAGATCGACATCTTCATGAAAAAGAGAGAAGATAAAATTAGGCTACCAAAATCATATCAATTTATAAAAAGAGCTAAATCTTCAATAAAATGTTGAGAATAGCCCCGAGCTCAGAGAAATCTATAAAAATATCGGTTGAAACCGGGAGATTGCCTTCTTCAACTGAAAAACAAGAGAAAACAAAATTAGGCTATAAAAATCATTTCATTCAATCTAAAGATACATATCATACAAAAAATGTAGAAAATAGCACGAAGCTCAGAAAAATATGCAAAAATGTCTGTTGGAAACCTGAGATCGCCATCTTCATCTGAAAAATATGAGAAGATAAAATTAGGCCAAAAATCATATTACTTAATAAAAAGATTCATATCTTTCAAAAAATGTAGAAAATAGCCTCTAAGTCAGCAAAATCAGCAAAAATCTCTGTTGGAACCGTGAGAACATCATCTCCAACTGAAAAATAAGAGAAGACCACATTTTGCCAAAAAAAATCATATCATTTAATAAAATTATCCATATCTTCTATAAAATGAAGAAAATAGCCCCAAGCTAACAAAAATCACTAAAAATGTCTGCTGCAACCGGTAGATCGCAATATTGAAAAATTAAGAGAAGAAAAACGTAGGATATAAAAATTATATCATTTTATAAACAATTCATATTTTCCATAAAATGTAGAAAATAGCACCGAGCTTCGAAAATCTGCAAAAATTTCCGTTGGAACCGGGAGATCACCATCTTCAACTGAAAAATAAGAGCGACAAAATTAGGCTATATAAATCACATCATTTAATACAAAGATTCAAATCTTACAAAAAATGTAGAAAAAATCTTGGAGCTCAGAAAAATTCGCAATAATGTTTGTTGGAACTGGGAGATCGTCATCTTCAACGAAAAAATAGAGAAGACAAAATTAGGCCAAATATCATATCATTTCATAAAAAGATCCATTTTTTAGAAAATGTAGAACAACCGACTTAAGCTAAGAAAAATCTGCAAAAATGTCCATTGGAACCAGGATATCTCCATCTTCAACTGAAAAAATAAGAGAAGACAAACGTAGGATATAAAAATCATAACATTTATAAAAATGCAGAAAATATCACCGAGCTTATAAAAATCCTTAAAAATATTCCTTGGAACAAAGAGATCGCCATCTTCAACTTGAAAAAAAGAGAAGACAAAATTTGGCCAAAAACCATAAACAAAAGGATCCATATCTTCCAGAAATTTTAGAAAATATGTCTGAAGTCAGAATAACACGAAAAACGTCTGTTAGAATCGATAGATCGCTATCTTTAACTGAAAAATTAAAATAAGACAAGATTAGGCCAAAAAAATCATATCAATTAATAAAAGATCCATAATTCTCGAAAATGTAGAAAAATAGCCCTGAGCTCAGAAAAACTGTAAAAATGTCGCTTGGAACTGAGAGTTCACCATCTTCAACTAAAAGTAAGAGATGACAAATTATGTTATAAAAATCATAGCATTTAATATAAAGATTCATATTATTAAAAATGCAGAAAATAGCATGGAGCTCAAAAAACCGCATAAATTTCCATTGGAACCAGGATATTGCCATCTTCAAATTAAAATTAGGCAAAAAATCATATCATTTCATAAAAAGATACATATCTTCTAGAAAATGTAGAAACATCTGCGAAAATGTCCTTGAAGAAACCAGGAGATCGCCATCTTCAACTAAAAAAATAAGAGAATACAAATGTAGGCTATAAAAATGATATTAGTTGATAAAAAGTCATATATTGTCAATAAAATGTAAAAAATAGCACCGAGCTCAAAAACATAGGCAAAAATATCCGTTAAAACCGGATGATCGCCATCTTCAATTGAAAAAAACAAGAGATGACACCAGTAGGCTAAAAAATCATATAAATTAATAAAAAGATCCTTAACTTTTTGAAAATGTAGAAAATATCCCGAAGCTCAGCAAAATCTGCAAAATGCTCGTTGAAATCGGGAAATTGCCATCTTCAAATAAAAAATAAGAGAAGAAAAAATTAGAACATAAAATCATGTCATTTAATAAAAAGATCCAATTTTATTAAATGATATGATTTTTTGGCCTAATTTTGTTCTCTTATTTTTAAGTAGAAGATGGCAATCTCCCGGTTCCAACAGACATTTTTGCGGATTTTACTGAGCTCTGAGCTATTTTCTTCATTTTATGAAAGATATGGTTTTTTTTCTTAAATGATCTGATTTTTATAGCCGAAGTTTATCTTCTCATATTTTTCAGTTGAAGATGGCGATCTCCCGGTGACAATGGACAGATTTGTGGATTTTTCTGAGCTCGGCACAATTTTCTACAGAAAATTGAAGATATGAATCTTTTTATTAAATGATATGATTTTTATAGCTTAAGTTTGTCTTCTCTTATTTTTCAGTTGAAGATGGCGATCTCCCGGTTCTAACTGACATTTTTGCGGAATTTTCTGCCCTCGAGCCTATTTTCAACATTTTATAGAAGATATAGATATTTTTATTAAATAATACGATTTTTGGGCCTAATTTTGTTTTCCATTATTTTTCAGATGAAGATGGCGATCTCCCGTTCCAACAAATATTTTTGCGGATTTTTCTATGCTCCCGGCTATTTTCTACATTTTCTATAAGATATGGATATTTATATTAAATGATATGATTTTATTTCCTAATTTTGTCTATTCTTATATTTTCAGTTTAAGATGGCGATCTCTCGATTCCAACGAACATTTTTGCTGATTTTTAAAGCTATTTTCTATATTATATGTAAGATATATAACTTTTTATTAAATGATATCATTTTTATAGCCTACGTTTGTCTTCTCTTATTTTTTTAAGTTAAAATGGCAATCTCCCGGTTCCACCGGACATTTTTGTTGATTTTCTTAGCTTGATGCTATTTTTCTGGAAGATATGTATCTTTTTATGAAATGATATGGTTTTCAGGCCTAATTTTGTATTCTATTTTTTTAAGTTGAAGATGGCTATCTCCCGATTCCAATGGACATTTGTGCGGATTTGTTTGAGCTCCTGCCTATTTTATGCATTTTCTGTATGATTTGAATCTTTATATTAAATGATATGATTTTTATAACCTAATTTTGTCTTCTCTTACTTTTAAGTTGAAGATAGGGATCTCCCAATTCCAAGGGACATTTTGAGGATTTTTCTGACCTCTGGTCAATTTTTCTATATTTTCGGTAATTTATGGATCTTTTTATTAAATGATATGATTTTTTGGCCTAATTTTGTCTTCTCTTATTTTTCGGTTAAAGATGGCGATCACTCGGTTCCAATTGGTATTTTTGCGATTATTCTGACCTTAGGGCTATTTTCTAAATTTTCTGGAATATATGGATCGTTTTATTAAATGATATGATTTTTGGCCTAATTTTGTCTTCTCTTATTTTTAGTTGAAGATGGCGATCTCCCGGTTCCAACAGACATTTTTGTAGATTTTTATGAGCTAGGTGCTAATTTCTAAATTTTATGAAAGATAAGGATCTTTTTACTAAATGCTATGATTTTATAACCTACATTTGTCTTCTCTTATTTTTCAGTTGAGGATGGTGATCTGCCCGTTCCAACAGACATTTTTGCGGATTTTTCTTAGCTTGAGGCTATTTTTCTACCTTTTCTGGAAGATATGGATATTTTTATTAAATGATATGATTTTTTGGCCTAATTTCATCTCCTCTTTTTTCAGTTGAAGGTGGCGATCTCCCGGTTCCACTTTACATTTGTGCAGATTTTTTAAGCTTGGGCTATTTTCTACATTTCTATAAGATATGAATATTTATATTAAATGATATTATTTTATAGCCTAATTTTATCTTCTCTTATTTTTCAATTGAAGATGGCGATCTCTCGATTACAATAGACATTTTTGCGGATTTTTCTGTGTTCGGGGCTATTTTCTACATTTTCGGGAAGTTAGGGATCTTTTTATTAAATAATATGATTTTTTGGACTAATTTTGTCTTCTCTTATTTTTTTCTGTTGAAGATGGCAATCTCACGGTTCCAACAGACATTTTTGCAGATTATTCTGACCTCGGTGCTATTTTCTAAATTTTCTAAAAGATATGGATCTTTTTATTAAATGAATTTATTTTTGGCCTAATTTTTCCATCTCTTATTTTTCATTTGAAGATGGCGATCTCCCTGTTCCAACTGATATATTTGCGGATTTTTTGAGGGTCGGTGATATTTTCTATATTTTATGGAAGATATGTATCTTTTTATTAAATGAGATGATTTTTATAATCTACGTTTTGCTTCCCTAATTTTTTTTCAGTTAAATGTGGCGATCTACTGGTTCCAACGAATACTTTTGTTGACTTTTCTTAGCTTGGAACTATTTTTCTACACTTTCTGTAAGATATGGATGTTTTTATTAAATTATTTGATTTTTTGGCCTAATTTTGTCTTCTCTTTTTCAGTAGAAGATGACGAACTCCCGGTTTTAATGGACATTTTTAGGTATTTTCAGAGCTCCGGGCTATTTTCTTCATTTGATGAAAGATATGCATCTTTTTAGTAAAGGATTTGATTTTTGGACTAATTTTGTCTTCTCTTTTTTCAGTTGAAAATGTAGATCTCCCGGTTCCAGCAGGTATTTTTGCCGATTTTTCTGAGATTCGAGCTATTTTCTACTTTTTATGGAAGATATGGCTCTTTTTATTAAATGATGTGATTTTTATAGCCTAAGTTTGTCTTGTCTTATTTTCAGTTGAAGATGGCGATCTCCAGTTCTAATGGACAGTTTTGCGGATTTTTATGAGCTCAAGGTTATTTTTTACATTTATGAAAGTTATGCATCTTTTTTAAATGATATGATTTTTATAGGCTAATTTTTGTCTTCTCTTATTTTTCAGTTGAAACGGGCGATCTCCTGGTTCCAACATACATTTTTGCCGATTTTTCTGAGCTCAGCGCTGTTTTATACGGTTAATTGAAGATTGTTATGAATAGGCCCATGAGGCCCATTGGGTATCTGGCCCACCATTAAAAGCTATATATAAGGGTAGGGGGCTCTTAACACCTTACACCTATTACTCTACTTTTCTCTTCACAACACGTTATCAGCACGATCACCCTCGTAGGAAAAGGCGACGGCGCTTAAGGAAGGAGATCCATCAAACGCTCAGTTTTAAGAAGATCGTATTCTTCTCAACGGGGAGCGAAAAGGGCATCCGTCTTCAACCGTCGTCTAGATTCCCTTGTCGAATCTAGAGGTAAATCCTCAAAAATTTTAGATCTAAACTTGCTTTTCCAGCAGAGCTGCATGTTTTAAGATCAAATAGTTTGAAAACACGGTAAAAATCGTATTTTTATTTAAATCTGCATGTCTATAAACAAAAAAATCGTTTTTTAAGATCTGAATGTCTGAACAATCCGTTTAATCCCCCTTGATCCATATACTGCACGCCCGAAGGGCACGATGGCGGTGCTTTTCCAGCGCCGCCGGCGGCAAACAAGCCGCGGCGGCGGCCGCGGGCCCCCTAGGGTTTTTCGAAACCCTAGCCCTTAACAGGCCAAATTTTAGGTGAGGCCCAATCAACCCTATTGGGTTGTTTTCATGGCCCAAAAGCCTGAAAATTAGCCCACTGACACATAATTTTTCCTTTTATTTTGGCTTCAAAAGCCCAATAATTAAAGAAATTTTAATTTTGTGATAGGGTTAAGCGGAAAGATAAATATAAATA